>VUQS01030350.1:19180-48623 GCA_015108495.1 Heterochromis multidens | reverse complement strand
ATTATAACAGGCAACTTCTGAGCAACAGCAAGTTAACATTTATAAATCAGTTTTCTTTGTTTTGTTACTGAACAGGTACCAGCAGAAACATTTTTCTTTTTTTATCAGGGAGCAGCATAAACAGTCTATGTTCAGTAGCAATTGCCCTAACAGGGGCACTTCCTAACAGGACCACTTCACCTCACTCTAACAGGAGTGAGGTGAAGTGGTCCAGCGCAAAAAAAAAAAGAAAAAAAAAGTACACAGCTGTGATTTACTGTGCAGGGGCCTCTGGAAGAGACTTAAAATGAAAATGTCCATGTAAGAGTTTCATACCTTCCTCCATTTTTCTGTCCCCGCCAGTTCTTTTACGTTCCGGTTCATGTGTGTGCTGCAGCAGTCTTATGCTCTCATTGGTTGAGACGCGTGATGACGCCCATCCCAAGCCTGTACATCCCACCACCTGTCACCCATGTTTTTGTGTATTCAGAGCCAGTGAGCAACGGACTTTCAATAATAATAATAAAACTGCGTTAACGCACGATAAAACAATTGTCGGCGTTAATTAATTAATGCGTTAACGCGATAATAACGCATTAACGTGCCCAGCCCTACTTAAAATGTTTGCTGACTTTACCCCAAAATGAGGTTTTGAAAAGCCTTTTCCCCACTGGAGGATGTATTTCAACCATCTTTTGCTGTTACAGAATTCTCCCATAGATGATACTTACCGTATCATCTAGCCACCAGTTTGTCCTTTGTCAGAATCACTGTGATCCTTTTGATTGTCCTTTTTTTTCTTCTTCCAACGCACCATCTTCAAGAACTGACTGTTCACTTGCATCCTCATATAAACCACCTCGTGACAGATCAGAGACAGTATATAAGGAGGAGACATGGTACTCCAAGACTCATGAATAGAAATCTATTGGAGAATTCTGTAATGACAAAGATGGCTCCAAAGAGCCAATCAACAGCTGACATGGGAAACATGTTGTTGTGCTGCATATTAGAGGGTCACAGCAGTTTCAGCTGTGTAGTGGCAGGCATGTGTCTTTATCGTAGTAAAGATGTAGATAAAAGAGACGCATTTCAAGCAAATATACCATTTGAAAAGGAATACCAATATACCATTATTCACTGGGAGTAATTTGACTATTCCTCAAAAATTGGCCCCAGCTCTGGTGTAGCTGTAGTTTAATAGCTTTACCTGGCAAAGTTTGGACCTCATTTTCTCCTAATTTTCATAACTTTCTGATGGTAAATGTTTCCCTATTTACACAGTAGAAGCTAATCTCACTGCACTGCCCACCATTTATTGGACTAACATATCAGTTAAAGTGCTTTTCTTCAATCTTTGTTGTTTAGTGGTGTCTACTTGGATCACTGCCACCTTTGGGGGCAGTAGTGCATTACATACTACCACAGACAGGTAAAAACAACTGAAAATATACATTTTAATAAAAGAAACAGCCATATTTTAAAATCATGACCATCCACAGTAAGAAAGTGTGCTTTTTTCTTCAACTATGGCATTTGTTCAGTGCTCTGCTGGATGAGCAGAGACATCATGTCAGCACTCTAGATGAGCTGTTAATGAAGCTGTGATGTTGTGAAACCACATATGTGTAGCAGGACTTTAACCTACAGGAAAAAAAAACATTATTTTGGGGCAAAGTCACCAAACCTTTGAGACTGCTTTCACTGGAGTTGGCAGGTGATTCTGTGCAAGCTGTATTTTATGTCCCAGTGACCACTGAAGTTAAAGTTATGGAGCTCTCTCCATTCATTTGTGCAGGAGCGTCAAAATAACTGCCAGGATTTGTTCCAACATGGCTGCCGAGTTGTGACACTTTGGCCAGGCGCCACTGTGATGAGATAATCAGTGTCATTCACCTCACTGTCAGTGGTTTTAATGTTGTGGCTGATTGGTTCATACAGTTAAAATACTGAGACATGAGGCTCTAGCAGTACACAAAGCCTAAATCCACAGACACAAAGTATTCACCTTAGCAGGGCTAATTCTGGAAAAGACCAGAAGACTCAGAGGCCATATTTGGGACCATCACACCTGTGAGGCAAACATTTTTATAAGGACAAAGACAAATAAGTATGATTCACCGTCAGTCACGTCTCTCAGTAACCTACAATTCGGGCACTACACATCTACAGACTGTGCTGAGGGAGCAGGAGATTAACCGTTCACCACCACAATAACTGTGCCCTCTTCATGGGGACGTCTCTGCTCAATTTATCTCTGATGTCTCCCATGCAGGGCTGAGCTGGGCTGGAAACCTTCGGAGGGATCATTATTCCAAAAGAAGATCTGTTTCCTGGCACCAAAGTAATGGCCAGCTCCTGAGAAATATTTCATTAAAGGCTTATTGAAATAGCTTCGACCAAATCCCCTGTGGTATGTTTTCCATGTAATTACTGCACTACACATTTACTAGTGCCTAAAGGCACAAGGACCTAACTCCAAGTGAGCCCAGCTTCTCCTGCATTGCTTTTACCTGCAGTTTTTAGTATTCACAAACTTACATTAAGTTTAAATTTTCAGAAAATTTAATTCTTTTGTCCTCCAAAGTATTCAAAAAGGAGCCTGATTTGTCTGTTTGTTTATCATCTGATGCGCCACTGTTACCCTGTGGTGTTAAAACTTCCAGCTGAGCAGCCTGATTACTGAATTACACTGTCAAGGAGTTTGTGAACTAAACTGTTTCTCAATCACCAGGAGCGCTTTTAATTTGATCTGATTGCTGTCCTGAATTTAAAATAACTATAACAACAGGAGGCATCACAATAATGACTGATTATCAATAAGCTTTTCCCTTTGGTCCACAAATATTGCTGGTTTTCAGGCTGTTAATATTCTTTATTCTCACCCTGAAAAGACCAAAACCATCAATAAATTGGTCCAATTCATTCCTCTGTGCCATGGAGTGCCGCTGTGTGACACATTCCTTCATTACCCCAAATAAGCATCCTGTAGTTTATTTTAAGGTAATCCAGCAAACACCATCCTGCTGCTAGAAATACTTTCACCACGTGTATTAATCCACGACTGAATGTAGTCCTCAACAAGTCCACTATTTATAATCAGCTGAGTAAAGGTTCAACAATTACTGAGAGATCACCACTTTGTTTTTGTTGGTTTTGGTCTTTTCATCTGGATTTGTTATATTAAAAAAAGAGCTTAACTATCTTAACACATATTGCTAATAAATAAGATGCATAAAACTGAACAATATTAGTACAAATACTTGTACAATACTGTTATGGCATAGTTTTATTGTTCAGAAATCATTAATCTGAGCAGTTTCATTCAGTGCTGTTAGAAGATCATCCGGCTGGTCTTCACACAGGCAGCATATTTCTTTCACTTTAAATCACAAATAAAGTTGAAATTAAATTATTACAATTAAATTATAATAAATTCAGATTTTCTGCAATAATGTAAAACTCATCCGAATTTAAAATCAGCCTCTAGCAAAGCAAAAGTGAGAAGTGTTGGATTATGCTGCCTGTTAGTGAAACTGAGTGTCTGAAACATTCAAAATTGACTTCATGCCTGTTATGACCCTCATGTTGTGTCATGTACAAAGTGCGATCAAAAAGAAAACCTTACCTGACTTTAAATTTGTCCAATTTTCCTTCAAGATCATCTCATTTTGCACCTCGGGACCACTTCCAGTGCTTCTACTACTTTTAGATCTCTCAGCAGCAGTTCATTCTGACCGCCTGTGCATACACCTCTGTGATGGATCTTAGATCTTCACCAATGTCTCACAAAAGTGACCTTTCAACTTGAATTTCAGAGAGCCAAATCTGGCAATTAGTGTGGATGGTGAGCAGTGTGTGGGTTGGTATGACTCTATGAGTGAGGGCACGATGGCGCATGCCACAGTTCAGGTGGTTTTTGCATAATCTCCTGCCTTACAGTAGAACCAGAGACATTATATAAGGAGGAGTCATGGCACTGGAGAAAACAGACAAATCCAGCAGTTGTCCCACCCTTGGTTCTCTCTCCATTAACTTAGACAGGGGCTTCAAAATAACTGCCAAGAGATGCTTCAAAGATGACTGCTGAGTGTTGAGATTTGCTTCCAGAAGGACACTGTTAGAACTCTAAAGTGGCAGTCTAACGCTGGGGGATAAATTAGCTTTGCACGTAAGCATTAATGCCAAAAATACAATGAGCATGCTTCTGGTCACACTCCTGACCTGATGCACCGCTTTCAGGCTCTTTTACTGAAGACTGCTGCCTGGTCTCTGAGTCGTATAGACGGTCACTGAGCTCCCATCACCAGTGATGATCCCCAACATAAAATTGTGGTTGGTTTGACATAGAAGTTGTTCTTTGCATAAGGTTAGGTTAGGTTAGGTTAGGTTGGGTTAGGTTAGGTTGTGTAATCACAGAATGCACACATGCAAATGGTCCAAATGAGACACACAGGTGCTGGATGTGGTCCAGAGATGCAGAGGAAGACGATTCTGAAGTGAAATGAGCCAAATTGAAATCAGGTAAGGTTTTCTTTGTATGGGTGGAGTCGGACAACCCTTTGATCGCAGCCTGTATCTTACACTTTAGTTATGAGACAGTCACACTGACAGAAGTACATGCAGTTCACGGCACGCAGAACTGGAAACCCATGCTGACTGACTGACTGTACCAGTCTAGTACTTATCAACAGCCTGGATGGAGGCATGGATGGACTCTAGATCTTTACAAGATCTCCTCATTTGGCAAACTTCCCCAGTCTTCACTCTGGCTCTATAAATACAGAATTGAGCCAGTCAGAGACCTTGTTCCCCCTCTCCCACTTAGACATGACTTGGCTGCCTTCAGGTTTTGACCTCACTTCCTCCTAAGTGAGAAAATCAGCTAAATCATTTTAAAGACCTACCTACTTTGTAAACTTAAAGGAAAAAGCTTCATTCTAAGCCTAAAGTACAATATGTTCTCTACCTGATGGTCCTGCTGTCTATAAATCAATGAACAGCTTTACAGTCTGTCCTCTGGGATAATGGGCTTGGCTGGGCAGCAGCAGCCTCACAGCTAATGGTGATGAGCCACATTCAGACTTCCAAATACTTTCCAGCTTCACATCACTCACTTACTTTGGTCTAATTTACATTCAGTTTGATAACTTCAGTGACATTTCAAACTTTGGTGTTTTTGTCTATTTCCTGAATTTCTTCACATGATGAAGACAGATCTGCCAAATATAAATGACAGAAAATTTTTGTAATAAATTCACTTAAATTAAACTGTAAAGTATGCTGCGAAAGACACATTTTTAATAACTAATTTGTGAAATCTCTTTATATATGCTTTACATATAGGAAGTGTTCCACATCCAAACCCAGTGTTAGCGGTTCTCCACAGATCACATCACTTTTATCCAGTAGACGTTAATGGGCTGCCAGCCGTGGCCTGATTTCCTTTCCTAGAACTCATTAGCTGTGGCCTTTAGACGCACTAACAGACTAAATGTTGGACAAACAAATCCAGGAAACCAATCAGTCTACTGTCTAACTGACTGATTAGATCTACATTGTACCAGACATGCTCCGATGAAGGCCACTAGGTCAAAACATTGAAGTGTTTGCTGACTTGGCCAGAACAAATTGGTAAAACTGAGATTACTCTGCTCTGTTCTGAAGGTCTCTGTGTGATACCTTTTTACCTTTGAGTATTCAACAAACAGTGGGAGCACATTGGACTAAATACTGTTTACCCAACATTAAAAACTGTTTTTACAGGCTCATATTACAGAGATTTTAAGAAGATCAGATTCATAATGTATATGTGCTGTAACATTTGTTGTTAATTTGAAGACTACAGGGCAAATATAAAAGGACACTTTTTCCTCTATCAAAAGAAAAATAAACTTTTCCTTTTGATAGATGACATTAAATAACTGAAGTGAGATCTTATTCTTTGCTGAAGCTTACACTCCAACATGTTCTCAATCCGGGGCACGATATAATGATGTTTTATCAGCTGCCACCTGTGTTTTCCCGATACTCAAAGGTGTCCTTTGGAGATCAAGCCAAGATGCTATACCTGGCATGCTAATACAGGCCGCTGAGAGATCCTGTTTCAGAGACCTACTTTGTCTATAATAGAAGGTTGGAGGTGTGGTAATGGCATGAGTCAAAGGTTTGTCAGCTTGGAGATTGTGGTTCACGTCTTTTTGTTCTGCATTTTTTTCCACATGCTGATTTGATTCATGTTTACTAAAAACTACTAAGTTAAGTAAAGTGCTATAAATTACTAATTTATCTTTAGCTACTATAAACTACTTGTTTAGCTTAAGAACTAGAAGTTGCTTGGTTAACATTTTTGATTCAGTCACACTAGAGTAAAAATGGAATAACAACCTCATTGCAACTAAGGGGGAAAAAAAGCAGTAACCCGATGATTGCACTGTTGGAGACCAATTCCCAGTAGTTGTGGCGACCAACTGATCGCCCAGAAGTTGAAAATACATAATTTTCATAATTAAAAAAGTAATCTGATTCTGATTCTGACTGAACGGGCAACACCCTCAACCACTGTGCGACCACTTTCGATCGTAAGGCGACTGCACAGGTCACCTGGTGGGAAGCAACCTGTCTCCAAACAACCACTCTCAGACAGACTGGTGAAGGTTTGCAAATAATTGTTTTATTAACGCAAGCAGATTGCCAACATGTTGCAATCATTCTGAGTCAGTCAGCACAGATCAGCACAACTCATCTGCAACGTGTCTCTAGGGGACTCAACTTCATTGGTGAAAGCGAGGTTGCAGGGGACCTATGTCATTCTATAGTTAAATTGCTGTCCTGCAGCAAAGATGTCTATTTGTGGACAAATTTCTGAGTTTCTGTTTCAGATCTATGAGGCTCTAGCTGGACTCTGACTGTAAGTAGCTAATGTGAATTTCCGTTTAATGTAAATTTTTGTCTATGTTGACAACAACAGATTAGTGATTTTCGTCGATTTATCAGTTAATCGCTGTATTATCACAAAGAGACTGCATACAATTGCCAACTTGACCCCATTCAAATCACAAACTGAAAGCAGACTGACTCCATGCTATTGCCGTTTTATCGCCGTCTTGATGCACCAAAATTGCTTTGAAGATGGCAACTGACTGCGAGTGGTCACAGACTTGGTCCCGCTCTTCAAAGCAGCCATTTCAAACGCAACGAGATTGCACAAGATTGTAAAATTATTGCACACGGTTGTGGTAAAACCTATTAGCGGTATTTGGGGATTGCGCTCACATGTTATTTTGCCCCGTTTAGCAAATCTGGCCCCTTATGGGTAAATGAGCCACACCAGCGGCTTTGACAAAACAACATTAATAGTGCCCAGGAACGAGAATGGCTAGAAACCCAGCTGTGGAGCTGTGATCAGTGTTTGCTGGTATCCTGCTGACGGCGCTTGTGGTCAACATTACACTTGCTTTGACATTGTGGTTTTGCTGCTGTAATTACGCTCCCATTAGATGAAATGCTAATCTAGAACAGAAGTGTCTCGTTGGTCTCAGTGGTGCACACAATGAAGCTTTGTTTGAGGGCTGCAACTTGAGCACTGCCCACATCCAACCTCGAACCGGGTCTGAGCAGACCCTGTCATTTACTTTAATAAGTAATTTCTGGTGTAATAAAATGTAGGCTCTTGATTAAAAACTACTGAATGTTATTTTTATTTCTAGTTTTAAGCTACTTTGTGTAAATATTCTTCTCATCAATAGTTGCTGGTTAGGTTTACAGTGACATCAGAGATATCGGGGTTGATATAGGGTCAGTATGAGGCAGAAAACACATCAGCAACTTCAATATTCAAAGTGTGCTGGCGACACTTGAAACATTGCTGTTGCTGGTATGTTTTTTTTTCTGCTGGATTTAGCATTGTGTGAATCTAAAGCTACTGATCTAACACTACAGAATAGGGGGTTTTACAAAGTGTTACCTGCAAACAGGCGCATCTGAAAGTCTATATTCTGCAAATCACAACAGTAAAGAATACACAAGCAAAGAGAGAAATGTGTCAGCAGAAATCATGATTAAGATCAAGCAAACTAAGGTCATAACATAAGAAATATTTTCAAAAATATGGCTGTATGAATCTTCTGAGTACTGTACTCACGCAGCACTGAAAATTAAAGACAGACATGATCAATAGGACTCAAAAACTGACCAAAGTGAGAAAATGTGTAAAAAAGAAAAAAACATGTAGCATCAGCAGTGCCACGTCTCTCCTCTACTTAAGAGAAGTTGGGTAACACAGTAAGACACATGAACTCAACATTTAACCCTCCATAAAAGTAATAAAGGGTAAATAAACTCTAGTTAAAGTTGAGGGTAATGAAGTCCACATTTCTTTGAGTGATTGTAAAACCAGACTGATCTATTCTGAGTATTAGTTCTCATAAATGCGTTAAAAACACCATAAATAACTCAGACGAGCATTATGAAAAGAGCTAAACAACTTCCTGGGTTGACTGGAGAGTGCCATGTCAAAGCAGCCATCGCTCGGAGGTAAACTCTAATAAATACTTTTTACTTCTACTTCAATTATGTGACATGCAATTACTTCAATGTCAAACAAAAGTATAATAAAAGCTATAGTCCTTATGTTAATTTAATTAATGAGGACCTATCGTGCTGATTTCAAGCTCAATATTTTTTTCTCTGACTCAAAATGTATCTGATACTGCGCCTTTGTGAAGCCCCTCAGTTCATCCTGTCTGAAACAAGACGTTTTAGCTTTTCATTCTGATTGGCTGGCCATAACAAACAGAAGGTGAGCTGTGTGCCTGAGATGACCATAAAAGGGATAGCCTGTCAATGGCATCATATAGATCCAAGAGTAGAAAAAACTGTGAAGCATTCAGAGCAATCTACAGCCTGACCTTTTAACTTTAATATGAAACTGTGATCATGTGTAATATGAGCATCCACCATTGCGACAGTACACGCATACATGATCGAAAATAAGGCAGAGCTTAACAGCACCGCATTAAATCATTTTTGGTCATCAATGTACTGAGGCTCTATAAGCCCATATTAGGTTTTCATTGTCTCTAACCATTGACTCAAACTGCCATCACAACCACAATGGAGTCACAATATCAGTTTTACTATGTAAGCTGTAGCAGTGGCTAATACAAAACCAGCATTTCTTAATGTTTGCTTGACATTAAAAGTTGTAAAAACTTCTACAGGAAATCACTGACTGAATCTTATTAGAGGATCAGTTGATGACACTGGAGTGAGTAATGAAACAAGAAGATGCAACCACAGAAAAAGTGGATTTATGGTCTGTTTAGGCTGCATGTCTCGTGTCGCTGCAGACATCCTCCTTCAGTAACTTTCTGTTGTCAGATAGTGGGTAGTTATGTTAGTCATTACTTTACAAAATTCCAAGTCTGACATTCTCACCCACAAAACACTTGATTTTAGCTGTCTTTTTAGCTGTTAATCATGTATGTCTGGCACTTTTCCTGTGTACAACAAAAATCAACAATATCAGCATCTTACTGGAGAGACTCTTTAAAAATATGTGCAGTTTCATAGCTTCATGTCTCCCCCTTTGTATGATCTATAAACACATTTGATTTCCACCATAGAGATAATAACTTTCTTAGAGATAATAATGGCCCATAAGCAGCTTTTTAGCTGATGGTTGGTCACTATAATGGGCGTTCCAGGTTCAAAATGCGCTGATAACCCTCTAATATATTTAACTAACTTCTTATATGTCACTCACTTCAATCGCTTTAACTCTTTACTCATCCATTTCACCGGTCTACAAATCACTAAATTTCATCAACCTCCCATGGCCTGTGGTTGCCACATTGCCACTGGTCTCTTCCCGTCTCTACACCACTTTCAGGCCTGGTGGCCTGTCCTAAGTTAGCCCCATGCTGGTCTAAGCACCGGGGCTTTTTTAATGCAGAAGCTACAATGTTTCTTTATTAACTTACTGTTGCTTTTAGCCATTTAACACATATAAGAAATCTTGGGGAAAAAAACCCTATAAAGACATCTAAAAAAATGGAACAGCAAACATTATGATTTAATACTATTTTAACCGTTCAGCTGATTTCTGCCCAGATGAAGTAGGCTAGGTCATTTGCCACACATGACTGTGATTTGGTGTCTTTCCCTCTTTCCTCATCAATTGTGTGCAGAGATGCAACATAGGCAAACACAGCTCCACTGCTCCATCTCACAATTAGTGCTATAGTGGATTGATAGCCTTACCTTAATTGACTGCAACATTAAATTGACCCCACCATGTGCTTTTCCAAACACATTTTCACACTGATTTCATCAGCAAATAAAAAACCAGAGTGAAAGCACCAGATATTCAGCAGCTTTTCTGAAAAGTATTGATAAAAAGAAAATGCAATAAAACAAAAAGGAAACACTCTCAGACAGTTTCCCATATGTGGATTAAGCCCAGTCCTCACCTAAAAAAAAGTTTTTGTCTAAGACTGGCTTTAATGCATGACTGGGAAACGGAGCCAGTATAAAACCAAGTATTAAAGTAAACCAAGTATTAAACTGTAGTTGCTGCCACCACCAATAACCATGGATTATAATATAATATAATATGTTAGGAAATAGTGGTGTACTAGTGTAAAACACCTTTACGCTAGTACCAGAAATGTCCACACAGACAAGCGAGGACACATTACAAATGAAAATAAACTTAGTATTTAAAACTGTTATTGTTCCCATGTTGGTTTTATTACATATCTTACCTCTTGTAGCAGGTCAGCCTGCTCGATGGCCTTCAGCACATTCTTTTTAGACGTCTCTTGAGCTTCCCCACCCAGGAGGAATTCGTCCAGGATGAAGTAGGCCTTCTCAAAGTTAAAAATAATGTCCAGCTCACAAACCTGGTGAACAAAATTCAATAACTTTAAATATTAATGAACAGTTCAAACGGTGACAAATTTAACTAAGAATAATAAGAAGTCAGACATCATAAACGCACACTGCCAAAGTATTTATCCAGCAGCTCTACATATCTGTGGATGATCTCCAGCGTGATGAGCTCGTTGTCCTGGTCCTCAATGGCACAGCAGAAATACAAGCTGGCATATCTGCAACACAGCGACAAGCAAATTCACTTCAACTAAAAAAGCCAAACAGCAAACAACATGATGACCTGGTTACTCAGCAAAATCCACAAACTTTGTTGTAAGCAGTTTCATATGGGAACTGTTGTTCTAATTACAACCGTCAAAGCACAGAAGGAAGCATGCATCTGCTCGAGACAAGAATCTAGAGGTGGGCGATTGATTGAATTGTAACTTCAATTACAACTCTGGCTTCCAAGGATCATGAAATGGGGATAAAACGATGACTTTTTGCACCTCTTGTTTTGTCTAGTTATCCTTTTAAGTCCTCTATAAAAGTTCAAACTTGCTCAGAGTTAAGCTACAATCACTAAAAGAGATCCTTTGTTTAATAAGATCTGTCTAAAGTAGAAAAAGTCGTCCCCGCCAGCACAGTGGAGGCTGTAGGCCAACAGGGACCTCTACAGGACCACCCTGTGTTTTCCATCACTTTCACCTTTGTCCACCATTTATTTGTTTAATTTGAATTATATTTAAAATTCAAGGAAATCATCTGTTAAAACACGTTTGTTAATGAATAATTGTGTTAAATAATCTATTAGAATTAGTCAAGATTGTGATTTTTGCCTTAATTGAGCAGCCCTACTAAATGCTCACTCCAGCGTCCCCCTTAGCTGAGCTGTGATGCTTGCTGCACTCCTCTTTTGGTTGGTGGAGGTAGACAGCAGAAAGTATAGTTCCTCAGTTACTCAGTTCCTGCATGAAACTGTGAGTAGTTTCATGGGTAATTGGGTCAGGAAAGTTTTAAAGATAATTTTCTTGCTGAGTTTAAATGTATTTTTGGAACTCCGGGCACCACAAGATAAGGGCCCTTTTCAAGATTAAGGATGTTTATTTTCACTCCAGGTATACACGTACAATGCTGAAGCTGAAAGGCTCCAATAAAACAATAAATAAAAATACTAATAAAGGGAAAATTGTATTGTATAAACAATGCTGAGGGCAGTACAGTATGCACTGCATTTGTTGTGTGTACTCATTATTTATTCAATAGTCTGATGACTTTTGGGGGAAAACTTTTCTTTATTCTGCTGCTGTGTGAATTGTGGATCCTATATTTTCTGCCAGAGTGCATGAGGAAGAACAGGCTGCTGTGTCCTTTAAATGTCTCAGGGTCTTCTATATAATCAAGAGGGGGCAGACATCTCCACAGCTGATATCGCTAAAACTGGGCAACTCAAACCAAAACAATCTAGAATCTACAGGGCAGAGGAAAAATTGTGTGAATTGATTTTGGAGTGAACTATCCCTTTAAATAAACATCTTTCATTGTGAAAACTAGATCATTAAATAGCCAAAGCCAAGAAGCTGACATCAGGCATTTATAAAGCTCCGGCAGGATCTCAGTGATGTACTGTCTCCCATCTCAAGTGAAATGGTGCTGAGAGGGCATTTCTCCATTATTATTAAGGACTGCTGTTTACTGTGTACAGAGTATTCATTTAAACACCAGAAGCCGGGTGCAGAAGGCTGAAACAGTTAAGCCCCATTCTGCCATGGTTCTTTATCCCTGATAATCCCTAAGGCACTAAGCATGTGATGATTGGCTAATAAAGGAACTGGTCAGTTGATCCTCTGAAACCAGAGGAGCAGCAGGACACAATGGACTGGGCTGATTTTTAAACAGACAAGTGTACAATACTGGTAGAGGTCATACAGAACAGAATGGCTGCTTATTAGCAGGGCTGTTTTCTGCTGCTGCTTTGACAGTTTGAATTCTTGATTGTTTCGTGCTCCTGTCTATCCTGTCTTCTGTTTGTGAAAATGAATGCAAAGTGCAGCCAAGCAGGAAACACAAAGGGCTCGGTTCAATCACTGCAACAGAGGAGTGAGGCAGCATTTTTACTGGAGCTGACTCACTCCAGGAGGAAGTTAACGAGTCAAACCTTTAAAAGAAAATGTGTGAAGGAGGCTCAAAAATAAAAAAAATAAAATGCACCTTTATGTTGCATTGGCGCCTGATGACACAGTTCAACCTGTTGTATAAGTGGATTAGTCCTCAATAATACATTATTACAAAATGTTGCTAAATACTTTCAAGGGTTATGTTAATATTTCAGATGTGGCCGAGAGCTCAGAGCCTTAGTTGGAGCTACACTGAATTTCAATTTAGGCTACTTTGGGAAAAATATTAGCATGAGGAGTTCCACTGGCAAAGGATCCAGCCACAGATGTTACATAAAGAGAAGACTCAAAGAAATTTATGGGAGAACTATGAAACAGTAAAGATGGCAGCAGCCATCAACATCCGAACCTGGGAACATATTATCCAATCATGTTGCACTGACGCATGCCCACAGTAGAGGGTTATGACAGTTTCAACTGTGAAGCAGGTGGCAGACAGTCTCACTACTTGTTACTATAATGAAGATGTACCATAGAAAGTATAAAATATGATCATAGCCACTGTGACGTCACCCACGAGTTAGTGAAGACCATTTATCAAGCTTTGACTTGAGCTTTTTTACTGTCTCCATCTTGGTGTATTGAAACCACATGTAATGAGGGTTCTGACTGTAAAATGCTGAATGACAAGTCATTAGCCAATGAGCTTATCCCAAATAGCCCTTTTTTTAAATTCTCAGAATGACCAAAACTTTCAAAATTGACTTAATGTTTTATTCAATATGAACCGAAACTAGCAACTGAGCCCATAAAGTCATCAGGACCGTGTTTATTGAGGTCACAGAGCGAGGGAGGTGAGGCCTATTTCTCATAGACTTCTATACAACCTGATGTCTTTTTCCAAGTCACCCCCTGGTGGTCATTAAAAAGAATGCAGGTTTAAGGCAAGTCCACACTGGCTTCATTTTTCAGACCCAAAAAACTACATCCGTTTTTATACCATCTGGGAGGTATGGGCATAGACAGATTACTATATCATAACATGATTTAGCATCATTCAGCACCCTGTTGGTATATGCAGAGAAGCTGTTCATGTTGGACTGAGCCATTAATGAAGCCATAAAGTCATGTAACTTCTCAGATACATGGTAGAAATTTAACTTGCTAAGGAAACATTTAATCTTTTATCTTTATTAATTTTGTCTATGAAATGGTAGATTTCTGTCAAATAAGGTAAAATAGACTCATTGCCTTTATGCTATGAGGACCAACACTTATAAACAGTCAACCCCAAAAAGCTTACTGAATCAGGAAAAACCCTGCTTAGGTGCTCCAGATTGTACTCCAAATCCCTGTTCACACTTTATCTTTAATATGCTTGAACTGTGCATGACAGACCAAAGTAATCGTTGCAGTTTTTTTTGTTTATGTCGTATTAGAAACTTTTCTGACACAGTTACAACCCACAAATCTGTCCCATGTATAAAAGAAACGTGAAGCTAGTGGTGAAGTGCCTTAAATCTGCATTCGTTCAAATGGCCAGCAGGAGGCGACTCTTCTGTTTGCAAAAAGGGACTCAGACTGTATCAAAGCCTGTAGGAAAATTACCCTACTGCTCACTTCATCTACGACCTTAGTAAACAGTTTCCTGATAAGTTTGTGGTCTCGGTCACTAGCTTCAGATCTTCTTTAAAAGAACATGATGTTCATTTTGTACATTATGGTCCCATTTAGAGTTAAACAGATAATGAAGCTGGATATTCTTTGGGGCGTGGCTACCATGTTGAGCGTACAGTTGTCATGTTCACTTTTTAGAAAAACAAGATGGCGATGACCAAAATAGTAATCTCAAAGCTTCAAATCAGTTTCTACAAACCGACAGGTGACATCACAGTGGCTACAACCATCATTTATATACAGTCTATGACATGACCTGACATGTTACTGTTCTCATCTCTTCTCAGTCAGTCTCTCTATGCAGACACAGATACTTACGGTTATTTTAAAATTTTTATTTTTTGTAGTTTTGCCTCTGTAAACCACAGACAGTGGATTTTAAATCAAACAAGACATGACTGAAGTGCAAACTTTCAGCCTTAACTCAAGAGGTTTAACCAAAGTATTTCATTAACTGTTTAGGAGTTTTACCCATTTGTATACATACTCCCTCATTTCAGAGGGTCAAAAATAATGAATGAATTAATTAATTACAACTTTTTTTCTTTTTATAAACTTTGTTCTTTGAAATGCAATCACATTGTTTGTGGTTTGTGCCATTGACACTTATTGTGGGCTTTATATGTTGACACCTGTTTAGATTCCTACAAACGGTTATACCAAGAGGTTTTGCAGATTTTTCTTGATAGAACATCACGGGGGGAACATTACACTCTAACCTCAGGTGAAAGTTTCCTATTGTTGGAACATCACCAGAAAACAGTCATTGTTTCCATGAAATCTGTTTAACTCCCTGATCACAGCTTGTATGGCTAAACCCACTGGAGTTTTTTTTAGATTAAAAACAATCATGCTACAGTCATGTGAAAATGTTCTTTTTCACAGGGCTCTGTGCAGTCCTGTGTTTGTGGGCATCTGTTTCTGCACAGCTCTCTTAAAGTCCCACCACAGCATTTCAGTCAGGTTGAGTTCTGGACTTTGACTGGACCATTGCAGCACATTGATTCTTTTCTTTTGCAGTCATTTTGTTGTAGGTTTGCTGCTGTGCTTGGGATCATTGTCCTGTTGCACGACCCAATCTGGGCCAAGCTGTGAGACAGATGTCCTCACATTTGTTTCTAGAACACTTTGGTATACAGAGGAGTTCATGGTTGACTCAATGACTGCAAGGTGCCCAAGTCCTGTGGCTCCAAAACAAGCCCAAATCATCACCTCTCCACCACCGTGCCTTTACAGTTTATGAGGTGTTCGATTCAATTTTAATGAGTACATTTTTATAGTTTTATTATTCCTTTACTTTGCACTAATCATTAATAACCATTGCACCAGTATCGTTTTTTAGATGCAGCTTACTAACCAGGATTACATTAGCATTAGCTATAACTTAGTACTCCACCCTTTCGTCCATATATGGTCACTTCTGGCTCCAAAAACCCAACACGGAGGTTGCCAAAACTTTAACAGCTATCCTTCAAAATGTCCTAAATCAGTGGGTGATATCATGTTAGCTACGTCTACCTTTTATATAAATTTAACTGTAGGACATAAACATCTGTGTGGTGGGCCAGTGGTTTCAGACTGATCAGCAGCTCCGGCGCTCTGTTAGTCCATCCCAGTGGGGTCACTCTGGTTCACCAGCAGTCTGCCTGCTTGTCCGCTGGCACAGCAACGGGATATAATGAGACTAAATTAATGCTCTTTCTTGTTGTAGTCTGAGTGCTGTCATCATAATGCCTTCATCTCTTTAGTAGCACTCTCCTGATTCCCCAGCAGAGCCATGTCTATGAATGATGGGCCTATGAATTGCCCAGGGACGTGTGAAAATATTCTATTCTGAGGGCGTTCAACCAGAACACATTTTGTTCAGAAACAAGTCCAATTCCTACCCACCTCTTGTACACAATTTTAAGGTCTCTCCACTCCAGAAAGCTGCACATTTTGGGCTTCCGAGCCAGGACTGTCTGCACCAACTCTCTGGTGATCTTCTTTTTCTCTTTATCAGACAAAGGCACGTACCATTTTTGGAGCCTGAGCTTGCCTTGTCGACTGAATAGAAGCATGAACTGCATCTGAAATGAAGAGATGACACAAAAACAGAGGGGCTGTGAATGAAGACATGAGAGGAAGGAGTGGGTGGTTAAAGACATCTGCACAAAGAGACACAAAAAAGGCATTCAAAAGAGGAATTCATGGCACTTTATGTGATGTAACATGCTGACAAGTTAAACTGAGTAAGTTATTACAGCAGCACAATAAACGATGCATAAAATAATTTAATCAGGTCAATCAAATTCAGGAAAATTAATAAGGGACAACCTTGCAATAATCATGTTACAAACAGTGCAAATTAGATAGTGAGTTGCTGTTTTTGTATGATCTGCTGCCAGGTGTAAACAATATCAGAATCAGAATACTTTATTAATCCCTGAGGAAATTATATGTAAAATGCCAATTACAGATTAGAGCCTGAGTGATACAGGATTTTTTAGACCAATATGGATACCGATATTTGGTGACTTAAAAATCAACTAATATTTTTTTTCCTTTCCCAAAACCTTTGTTACGTGTATTTATTTTTGAGTCCTTACTAAGATAGTATGACAATGCTATTTAAAAATAATCTTGTTTTATTTATGTCACAACAAGTCGTGGATTACTCGTTTACACTGTGCCCGACTCTGTTCGGATCATCTGGTTTTTGTTGGTGGCGTTCCAAACACGTGTCGCCAACAAGAAAGTTGCAGAGTGGTCTCTGGTGGATAAATTATGCAACACCACCACTCATAATAACGTGGTTGAAGGGTGTTTCTCTCATCTCGTCTCTTCTCTACTTTTTAAATTTTCATTTATTGGCCATTATACATGCCGATACCAATATATTAAAAAACAGCTAATATTGGCCAATAATATCAGCCCTGCCGATATATCTGTTGGGTTCTACTGTGAATCAACTGATTATCAGCCCACCCTATTATTGGGGTCAATATTCAAAGTTTTCATCATTACTGGTATTGTGGGGTTTTTTTTTCTTTTTTTAAACAGACCCTTGTAAAAATAAATTAATCTGAATGTGCAGCGCCCTCTTTCTCTCCCTCTCTGCAGCCTAACCAAACTTTTAATCACAACTCACCCAATAGGAAAATGAAATATTTCCTTTTCTGTGTTTTCATTGCTTTATTTTAAAGTTTTGATGATCTGCTTGTTGAGGTTGAGTCTCCATTAACAGCTTGGCTCCCACCACCTAATGGCCACTGCTCCATTTTAGTTCTTTCCCTACTATTGATGAGATATTAGACAAGTTTAGGACCAAACATAGGTCAGAAAATAAAGCATACTGTGTCATTTTAAGTCCCATGGTTTATTTTTAAAATGTAAGTTTCATGGCAATTTTAAACTAAATTACAAAGCCCTAGTCAAAAAGTCCACTAGCATCCCAAAAGAAAATTTAAAGAGAGCATGTGGACCCATCTGGTGGGCCGTGAAGATACTGCAGTTGGGCCGTGAAAACTCATTTACAATAACTAAAAGTTATGAGTGTTTTTTTTAGTTAATACATTCATTTTTTCATTTTGTAATTTATTTTAAAATTTCAGGCTGGTGGTGTCACAACATCACTTGTCACGCATTGCTTTGAAGCTAATGGTTGGTTGTTAACGGACACTGCAGCATCCAGTTGCCTCTGGTTACCCTATAAGGTATTTACTAAACTGTCATATGTCAATCCCCAGTATCCTGCGCTGTCATTGTTTGTAGCTTCAATCACTCATCTCGAAATAAGGAAAGTTTATCTCAAGACCTAACCACATCACGTCGCCAACGTTTTTGGGGTTTTTTTCTCTCGTAGTCACATGAAGTCAACAAATGTCATCGACTTTCTATGGTTTCTGATCACCACATTGCTGCAAATCCTGTGTAGACACCGCTTTAAAACCAACACATAACCGCTGTTGTACATTATTAGAAAAATAATAATAAGAATTTGCTTAATTTGTTTAAACATCTAGTCAACTAGTTGCGTATGTCCTTACAGCTAAGTTAGCAGGGAGCCTCAGACTACTCCAAACAGCTAAAACTGTAATAGATGCTTTTCAGAGGGCAATAAAACTGAACAAAGTAAGTGGAGTAGAATCAGAGAAATGGGTTTGTCTATCGGTAAAGAGAGGAGTATCTTTTGTCATTTCTAGTGGTATTCCATCCATCCATCCATTTTCTTCCGCTTATCCAATTCAGGATCACAGGGAGGGGCTGGAGCCTATCCCAGCTGTCGTTGGTCAAAAGGCGGGGTACAGCATAGACAGGTTGCCAGTCTACTGCAGGGCTTTCTATTGGTATTGTTTGTTGATTATATCTAAGAAGGAGTAGTTCAATTTTATTTTTTTTTTACTATGCACAGATCCATCATGTGCCTAATTTTTTTTCTGTAGGCCCTGACAGACTGATGATTCATTTGAAAAGACAAAGAAAACATGCAAAAGCATATAAGCATGGAAAAAAGTACAACACTAACATGTTGGCAAAGTGGCATGTCTAAAACAAGTAAAATATAAGTAAATACCAGGACAATAACACATCCACTTCAATTATGACAGCATGTACACATTACCATATATAAGTCATAGGAATAAAGCAGTGCAGCTTTAAATGACTGCTTTCCTGCCAAAACATGTTGTCAACATATGCCACAAATTATTCAAGCGCCAGCATTTTAATTATTTTACTGTAAATTCATATCAGACATCAGTCCACTTGGTTACGAATGATCAGTCTTGGTATCGGCCTTGAAAAAACTATATCGATCGATCCCGACAGCCCTTCATCATACCACTATTTTCACTTCAGTTTTAAATTCAGGCTAAACAGTTGACCAAAAACAACCGACTGGGCATGTTTTAAATTCACTAAATGCATTCACACACATGCCACGCCACAGTCATTTTCACCGCCAAATTTTAAAGCCTGTTACCTCCATGTAGCTCCACCAGAAACATGACTGAAATTATCCCGTTTCATCCGCTATCAACACAGGCGAACGGAAGTACCGTTAACACCGTTATTCAGCGACTGCTATCATTAGCACGTCCTGCCACCATAAAGCCTGTTTAAAAACCCACAGAGGACCAAGCGCGTTTGTACATTTCAACGTAAAATCAAAATTTCACACACTCAAAACTACTTACCTTGAATAATAACACTGTGTATCCCCGCTCTGAAGAAATGCGCCACCCAACGCCACCCCGAAAAAACGGCTAGTCGATAACAAGCATCTGATTGGCCACTAGAGCGGACATGATGATTTTTATTGGCTGACATATTTTTGTAGTGCCCGCCTTTGTAAAAGCGCTAATTCGACAACGTACATCTGATTGGCTGTTATGGACAGCAATCAAATCACTCTGTCCCGCCCATTCAAACTTCATTACCGCAAGCATCCGCTGAATGATTAAACAGAGCTGGAATAACCGGGAGCAAAGTGAGGCTTTATCACTACTGCAAAAATACAAAATAAATTACTAAATTTAAAAAAAAACTAGTAAATTAAATTCGCCAAATTTAGTATAAAAATATAGGCAACAATAAATTAATAAACTGCAACAAATATTGATATTTCTGATTTAATTTTTTATTTACCCCCCCGTCTTTTAAAGAAACCTATAGCCTTAAGAATAGTTCTGAGCAAAAGCTGTAAAGACTGAGAATAACAACTGAATAGTTCTGAACTATTCAAGGAGAAAAAGACAAAGCACTGCAGCACGTTTAAAAGTTGTCTTTCTAACCCTTTTTATTTTCCCCACCCTATTTATTGTTGTATTTCTTTTCTGCTTCTGTCTGTAAAGAACGAGAAGGCTGTCTCTAGGTAGATTTATGGGGTTAACTGTATGCCTGGTGGCTGGTAGACTTCAGATCATTCACTGACTTCTTCATGCACTTTGGTAGCAGTCTTGCTCCATTTAACTCAACTAAATTGCTCCTGCTTTCATCACCTAAGTCAACTAGCTACTTTGCAAATTTTACTTTAGCCTTTTGTTTTTCTGCTGTGAGGCTTGGTTGTTGCAGAGTTACCATTCAGTCCACAACCTGTCAGGTGATGACACACTGTATACAGAGAGAGAACCTTTCTGCATTTAACTGAAATGTTGGGCAATTCCAGCTGCAGTGTTGAACCGAGTCTCTACACTTACTTTTAGTTTTATTCTTTATTTGTCAGGGAAAATACACAAAAGTATTGATCTCATAAGAGAAAACATACAGCACACCAGGTTTAGCTAATAGCTCATTTCCATGCTCTGTCCCTGGACAGTTACAAATAGTGAAGATCCAAGATGCAAGTAAAGGAATATGATCAAATATGTATGCAAAGCCTAAAAACCATGCAGCCCCACACTCACCCACAAAACACGTACGTACCGTAAAATTGGTAATACACACTAAATAACCAGACTATCCCATCAATACATAAACAAGACTGGCTTCACATAATCTATTTCTTTGCATGATGACATGAAAACAATGATGAAAGGATGAAAATGAATCTTATTTAAAAGCAGGTTTGTGAGCAGCTGGCCTTGAAGCTCTGCTCATCTGCTCTAAACAAAGCTCTACAAGACTTTTTAAAGATGGAGGTGCAGGATTGCAAACTTTTTAAGAGGCAAAATAAACATCTGGATGCAAAATTAGGTTCTCAGATTGAGGTGATACTGTTGTGGTTTCCTAGTGTATTTGTCTTACTTGAACGACCAGCTCTGTTTGGGGATTTGAATGGATTAATGCCACTGCAAAGCCTCAATGTTCTAGAAATCAGACTTTTGGAACAATCAACTTGCAACAGCTGGCACGGTCATCTTTTTGACCCACATCTGAACAGCCTGCTCTCATAAGGTTTCAGTCACCTTGGAGCAACTTGTCATGTCGTAAAATTACAATTATCTGCCAGATAACTGACAAAAACTGGCACCAGATGTGAGAGTACATCCCATCTATTCATGTTAGGATAACTTCTAATTGCAATTGCAAGTACCTCTGAAACTTACAAAAATTAAAATCTCAGTGGCCACAGTTGTATATTTTTATGCCATTGTGATCATTTAATGTTTTAAAAGTTTCCTACCATAAATTTGCCAATTCAATTTACTTCTGCAGTGTTTCATAGCTGTTTTTACAGGAAATGGCTCAGTGCTGTGGTAAGGCAGGGTCATTTATGATCCCTGAAATGTATGCATGCTTTTTAACATTATAGGCCATGATTTTATCATAACTTTCCACTTCTCATCCTTTCATTGTGATGTTTTCCAGTGAACCATGGCTAACAGACCCAGAGATATCCTGAAGTACCCAGAGTTTGACAGCTGAGGGACCAGATCATACAGGCAGGTCACGGACAAACCTGCTGCTTTCAGGCATATTTGAACAATGTTTGTAGCCGAGTTAACTGAATACTATCTTACTATCTCCCTGGTACTGATCTCTGTGTGGATGAACAGTTGTTTTTAGAGGTAGGCGAACTTCATGCCCCAGCCTAAAGGAAACAGTACAGGTATGATAAACACAAATGTGTGAAATATAATAGGGCCAAAAAAGAACCTTAGTGACTAAAATAGCTTTTTCACCTGAGTGTGTCACCTCAAAGACACCACTGCCATCACGAATGATGGCCACTTTTTATCTATGAGGTGATGACATTCAGTGCAAGAGCACCTAAGGGAGGTGTCTAAGGGCCAATAAGGAGCATTAGGTAAGGCCATCGCAGGCCTGTGGATTACAGTAATCCCATCCACTTGCAGTGGGTATCACACACATCTCATTTCAGCACAGCTGAAGAGGAAAGATGGAGATCCCTTCTCGTTGTGCTGCTGTGCTTTTCCTCCTGCTTCTCTCTCAGGGTAAGTCACTGTGCAGCTGATCCTGCCTTAAAATAATCATACACTCACTGCTCTGGCTATGTTATTATGTCTTTATGTAATAATGCTAATAGTCATATAAGTTATGAACACAGAAATGAAAGTACTACACAAAAATGTTACTGTTGCAAAAAGAAGATGACCAAGTGAAATTATAAAGAGGGCAAAAAGCATTTCAAACAGTTGTTTCTTTGGTGTAACCTCGATGCAGGCTTCTTCTGGACCCATATACAAATCATGTCTACAAATAAGGCACATTTGTTAATGCTAATAGTTTAAAAGATTATTTCCCATGGTGCTTCTTTTAGGTCATTTTCTTCTTTAATGTTTTTCCTTTTTTCTGCACATTTTATTGTATTTCATGCTTCTATTGATGGGGTGTATAGCCCTGATCACCGTTCGCTCACAGGAGGTAAGAAAGAACCCAAAAAGGTCTAAAATATGATTTTAAATTCCTCTGAGAGCAAACTCTGTGTTCACTCCACCCTGTGTGATCTTCAGGAGGAGGAGGAGGTCATCCAGGAGGAGGAGGACCAGCAGGTGAATGAAACCTGGACGAAGAACTTCAAAGCCTGCACCTGTGACTGCGAATCTGCTGATTCACCTACGCGCATCCCTGCTGTCATCCCACCTGTTCCTCCGACCTCTCTGCCACCACCGCCACCACCTCAGGGTCACCTGCTGAACTGCATGCCAGGTGAGGACTCCACCTGTGTAGTCTCCTGTCTGTTTCACTTATACTCATGTTGGATGCCCTTTTTAGGTTTTAAAAAGTGATAAATGGGATGCCCTTTATACAACGGACACTGACTTGCAGGAGAAAGTCACACACATTAAGATTAATAGTGGGCAGAGTTGTATCCTGTGGATCTTTATTTGACGTCTGTGATGGATCACACAGCTGATGGTAGCTGGCTGTGTCCTCATACGCTCTCACTCTGCAGCGGTGCACAATCACCATCTCTGATCTTACAATTTTTCAACCTGTAAGATAGAAGAGGCTTGCACTGAAGGTTAAGAAATGAACAGCTGTGAGGAAGAAGCCTGCAAAGGCCAATGCTTTTCAGATAATCCCATTACCTGTGCAGGAATGTGACGAACAGATTAGGGAGCCCAAATAGGCCATGACCTTCACCTATGATACTGGGCAAGTGAGCGCACATCAGAAAATGCCCCAGTCATCATCTTCTGCCTTATCATGCAAGCCTTCTGATTAGCAAATCTCACCATAACTGTCCATTTTCCTGACTGCTTATCCAATTCAGGGGCAAGAGGGAGATGGAGCCAGTGTATCACAGGGCCTTAGTCATTTCGATCTGCAGTAATTTATATATTTTTTTATTACATGAAGTCAGAGTACAATCATGGTAAAAAGAAAGTAAACCCTCTTTCACTTCTTAGGTTTTACGCTTTGGGACATAATAAGAAAAATCATCCGTCCTCACCAGGTCTTGAAATTGGGTTAATAATACATCAGATGAGCAACGACACGACATATTACACTGTGTCATTATTTATTCAACACAAACTAAAAAATGCAGAAGCAGCGTGTGAGAAACTAAGTACACCCCATGATTTTAGTAGCTTGTAGAACCACCTTTAGCAGCAATAACTTGAAATAATTGTTTTCTGCATCACATTTTCAGTCTCTCACATCACTGTGGAGGAATTTTGTCTCACTCTTTTTTACAACATTGCTTCAGTTCATTGAGGTTTGCAGACATTCATTTATCCACCACAGCATTTCAGTTGAGTTGAGGTCTGGACTTTGACTGGGCCATTGCAGCACATTAAGTCTTTCCCTTTGCAGTCATTCTGTTGTAGATTTGCTGTTGTGCTTGGGATCATTGTTCTGTTGCATGACCCAGTTTGGGCCAAGCTTTATCTGTTGGACAGATGGCCTCACATTTGACTGTAGAATACTTTGGTATTCAGAGGAGTTCATGATCAGCTCAATGACTGCAAGGTGCCCAGGTCCTGTGGCTGCAAAACAAGTCCAAACCATCACCCCTCCACCACAGTGCTGATAGTTCGTATGAGATGTTTGTGCTGACACGTTGTGTTTGGTTTTCTGCAAACATCTCCACTTTGGTCTCCTTGTTGTTTCAGAAGACGTGTCATTTGTTCAGATGAAACTTTGTAATTCAGAAATTAAATTCCTATTAATTTATTCCTATGTATGGCTCTGTGCTGGATTGTATATTTTATCAATTTATACTCTATCCAGTCCTATCTCACTACTGACACACTCGCAGTCGTGTTGTTTTTATAACGATGTTAATCCAATATTTTAATATTTCATGTCTAAAATTTTAGTTTCTTATTTAATACCCACCACTGCACTTAGCATAACAGTAATTTTGTTGTGTTTGCACAGGTGTCAGTAAAGCTTTTGGTACTTGATGCTCCCTGCCCTTTTACACTCCACATGTGATAAGCATAAGGCAGGGAGAACAGTAGCATGACCACCCCGTACAGAACACAGCAGGCATCAGTGACAAGACTGTATATAAAAGATGGATGTAGCTTAGGGTCTGAAAAGTGAAAGCAAAGTGGAAATGCTCCAAACCTGCATTTTTAAATGGCCAGCAGGAGGCAACTCTTCTTGTTGGAAAAAGAAGTTTGTATAGAAGAGATGAGAGTCTAAGGGTGTTTTCACACCTGCAGTGTTTAGTTCGTTTAAATCGAACTCTGGTTCATTTTCCCCCTTGTTTTATTTTGTTGCTCCCGCCCCAGACACATTTGGCCAATAAGCGGACTGGACATTCTCATTTTGGTTTGCTTGGAGTTCACTTGGATTTTTCTCTGTGTGAAAAGAGACCAAATCACAGGAAAAAGCTACAAGTTTACAAACTCATCAACTGATTCGGACCAGACTAAACGAACCATAGGAGTGAAAATGCCCTAAGTTTAACAACCCTGCTCCTCACTTACTCAAACTACAGCCAACACCTTGCTGATGGATTTATGGTGAATGCCCACAGAATGCCCGTACCACAGACCGCTGGGCTTTGAATCTGGATCTGTGACCTCAGACCAAATCAGCTGCTCCAATCAGGACCAGTACACCGGCTGGTACTCCTCCTGGATCCCCAACAAGGCTCGCCTTAATAACCAGGGCTTTGGGTGAGTTATGGCAACTCCATCTCCTCTCCAGTTCACGTCACAGAGCACACACACTGCAGAAAAAACTACAAAAAACTGACAATGTTAATCTTTGTTAGGTGCGCATGGCTGTCCAAGTTCAACGACCAGTACCAGTGGATCCAGATCGACTTGAAGGAGGTGAGCGTGGTGTCTGGTATCCTGACCCAGGGCCGCTGCGATGCTGATGAGTGGATTACTAAATACAGCATCCAGTACCGCACCGTGGAAACTCTCAACTGGATCTACTACAAAGACCAGACCGGAAACAACAGGGTAGGTACACTAAACAGGAGTCGGATATGAAAGTGTCTAAATAACTGAGTCCTCTGGGCTTTATTTATTAGTTTCAGACAGTTTTTTCTAATCTTGGATCTTCATGATGTCACTGAGTGTGAACACTCTTAATATGGTCATCTCAGGCACGATGTGCGTACATGCTTGCATGTTTTTTTAGTCCTGGTGACCATTTAAACTAAAAGTTTTGAACATGCTTCAATATAACTGTTCAAGTAAGCACCCTGAGGCATATCAAGATGGCTACTGAGTGGTGAGACTTGTTTCTAGAAGGAGTTCACAAATAGCAGATGCCAGTTTTATCTGTTGTGCCCCATCAATTTTGTTGCTTGGTTTCAGATGTTTTTTTTTCTATTCTATGATGTCAAAGATCCCTAATATGGTCAGGCACACAGCTGTGCAGCTCAAACCTTGTGTTTATGACTGGCAGCTGATGAGAAGAAAGTTGACTCAAAGGGAGGTGGAAGGGAGCTAAAATTACTTGTTTCATATAGTAGATGAACTGAGTGTTTGCAGCAATAATACAAATAAGGATTGCTTTGAACTGTGAAATCATGCAAAGCTTCTCCAAGAATAAAAATATGGAGGTGGAACTGACCACAGAAGTTCCCCTTTAAGAGCTTTTCCAGATTATTGTGACTCCACTGTATATTTAAAAGCTGTGTACTTTGTTCTTGTTTAGGTCTTCTATGGAAACTCTGATCGCTCCTCCACGGTACAAAACCTGCTGCGCCCCCCTATTGTTGCTCGTTATTTTCGCCTGCTGCCACTGGGCTGGCACACCCGTATCGCCATGAGGATGGAGCTGCTGATGTGCATGAACAAGTGTACCTGAAGTGTAATCCACCTGCTTTTTTTACCTCACCGACCATCATTCCCCTGCCAACCTGCCACTTGCCAAAAGGGGAACATTTGTCTAACACTGTAAGATCCTTTGATACCTTGAACAAGTCTGTCCTTACTTGGTGAGGCTCAAAACAATCTAGGCAGGTGGACATCTCTGGTATCCTTTGATCGATTATTTATCTGTCTTAAAATTTCCAAAAATGTATTGTGCTGTTATGTAAATACAAAATTGGACATACATATTGATTATTCCAGCTCAAAATGCAATTTGTCACCTTCAATAAAGCTAAGGGAGTTCAAAAAGAGTTATTTACTGTGTCAGGAAATAAAAGAGCTTCTACATGTTCAGAGTCAAATCAAATTGGCTTGTTTTATTTGAGATTTACTGTTACATATGTAAACATGAATATTCTAAAATTGTTAAGCATTCATCTGTGGGTTTATGCTGTCATGTAAATGCTCTGTTGGAAAAAAAAGCAGATAAACACTGACTATGCTACTAATTTGTGTCTGTAATAAAAGCACAAACTTAATACTTGATTTCATTTAAACAGTTGATAAACATCTTCTGTTATAAATATTACCAAACAAGTAGTCACACATCAGTATTAATATAATACACGGTGCTCCTTCAGCAAAACAATAATCCAAAGAGAGAAATGTATTGTATGAAGTACAGAGTGTGCACAGTCCTTACAGACGCACAACACACAATACGACACGGTCACGTCTGGGCTCAGTGTGTTACAGCAGGAGCCGGCGGCCCCCACTCCCGTCTTTCAATATTCACACACTGTGCACATGAACATGAAAGTGAGGAAGAATTTACAGAGCAATATTGCTGAGCCACGTAGTCTCTTCAAAGTGCAACATTAAAAAGGTTAGGATTTATTTCTGCCAAGCTACTCTCATGGCACTTTATTTCCAACAGAAAAACAATGTTACAGTACAGATTCTGCCCCCACTTCCTTTCCATTTTAAGATTTCTCAAAAGCTCATCCCAAGTGGTTCAGTGTGTGCAAACAGTTAAAAATACAGCAGTACAGTGATTCCCAGCCAGGGCAAGGATTCTGCAGCTGAAATAAATATTACAACTGGATTTTTTTGTGGAAAGAAAAGGGAGAACTGTTAATGTTAGGGGAAAGCAATGGAGAAAAAGGCTAAAGTACATGGATAACCAGCTGGCATAAGCATATTTCATATTTCAATGAAAAAGAAACAGTTGAAACAAAAATAAACTTAAATGGCTGATAAAGTTCAAGTATTAATGGTTGAAAAAAGAGAAAAAGATTTATGTGAAAAATAGCTATTGGACAAAATAGCTTAAAGTATTTAATAAATGGTTAGCTAAAAGTAAATGTTAAGAATAGCTAAAAGGTTAGTGCAAAGTAATGGGTAAACAGCTTAAACAGGTACAAGCTGGAAGTATTGAATAAATGGTTAGCTGAAAGTAAAGGTCATTAAAATAATGGGTAACAGCTAAGTGTAATAGGTAGTGTTAAATAGTTAACAGGTACAGGTGAAATAGTGGTGCCTGAGTTCCTTTCAGAGGGCTGCGGGGTTCATGAAGACAGAACTAAGCTGGGAGTCATTGTACCACACACACCCAGCATGGCTTATGTGTTCCTCTAACTGCTGCAAAAATGACCTTCTAAAAATGTATGAAATAAAAACCCTGCAATTCATGTTTCATAAAAAACATTTTTACAGCAGTTAAACTTTAAATGGGGTTTTTTTTGGGTGTATTTGTACATTTCTTTAACTGACCAAACAAGCAGAACCACTTAGAAGTTAAAATAAACCAAACAACAAAGAGTCTTTATTGAATCCTGTAGTTTTCAGAGAAAAAATACTTCCTTCATTATCAGCTGCAGATGTTCCTTGATGTTCCTTCCACATTATAATTCATCTATAAGGGTATGTTAACACTTCTGCATCGATAAACATTTTACTTTATTTTTTTAATTTTGAGGTTTGCTCTATTTTAAATTATTGAAGTGTAACTGTACTTTTGTTTGTATAATATTGGTTTATATTATGAAAATGATCATTTACACATACAGTGCATGGAAAGTCAGTGCCTAAATATTAAGTGCATGACAACCTCAGGCAGAAAAAAGTAAATGCAGTGCTTCGATATCCCCCACAGAGGGCGATGTAGGTTAGGCTTTCTGTTAGTTGATGGCACCATAGTTTCTAAAATGGCTGCACTTAAGACATAAAACCTAAAATCCTTTCAGATAAAAAAAAAGAGCAATCAAAATTAAGCTTTCAGATTGTCAATTTCAGCTCAGAGAAACTGCACACATTATAGCTATATTTCAACACAGCTGCACTGACTCGCAGTTGCACATTTGAGCGTCTGAAACCAGTCTGACAGAGCACATCCAAAGGCAAGACAGCTTGGACAGAGAGTTACAATCCTGGACGAGATGAACACGAGTTACTGACATTACCAATCTCTATTGTAACAACTGATAAAACTGCATTTGTTTAGAATGCCTTAGATTAGTCTTAAATAATACTACGCAGTAAATGTACTATATTTCTATATTCAATAGAAACAAAAATACTTACACTTAAAATCTACACTTTATCTATCATTCATATATA
>VUQS01030350.1:0-15205 GCA_015108495.1 Heterochromis multidens | reverse complement strand
ACTGTTTTGACAGCACCACAGTCTGCTCTTTGGTGTGAAACTATTTTCGGTTGTGGTTAGAAGATATAATTACCAGGGGTCAAACGCCGGCTGTCGTTTGGAGTGATTCGCCAAACTGCTGCCGTCCCCAGACAAGCCCGAGCCCCGGCTCTGACCCCGGCTGTCATGGAAGGAGTTGTCTGGCCGGGGAGACGGGACTGTTCAACAAACACACCAAATGGGTTCATTTACATCTGATATACAGAGAAATAAACACATTTTGTCCACTTTAGCAGGTCATTATATGTCATAATTTGTGTCGGACAAGATCTTAATTCTAACCCCAAGTTTTGGCAGGTAATACAAATAAATCAGGATTAAAACATAATTCAAGATTTCCAAAGATAACACGAAGAAAATAGAGAATATCATAAAAAAAAGAAGCGCTGTGATTTTGTGGTGTTTTTGCTGCCAACAAGTAGCTAGAAATTTATGCCATAGCCAGCAGTGACGCAGACTTTAACAGCTGTGACAGGTCAGCTTGGTTGTAACGTGCCGTGTGAACACAGTTCATTGATTGGCACAAGCAAAAGACCTCTGTGAACTGTAACAGACTGCAATTGTATCTAGCTTGCTCATTTTGCTAATGCGATCGATAGTGTTCTGTTTCAGTCAGTTTTGCAGTCTTCTCTCCTCGGACCTTCATCTTTTCTTCAAGATTTGCTCCTACAACATAAGTTAAAGCGACCGTGTGTAGTATTCAAAGTTTTGGGCTTTGGCACCCCCTGTGTGGTCAAAAAGACGCTAAAGCAGAGAGTAAAAAAATACCCTGATGGAGCCTCTATGTCCCTCACATTAAGAGAATGGGCTAATGCCAAACAATGCACAAACTTCCACATGGTTTGTCTCATTTTCTTATGCCATCTTAACGCAGGGCTCCGCTCATATACTAGCAGACACAAGCTTATCACAGGTACAGTATTATATGCATGTAAATGAGGAAAGTGTGCAGAACAGCAACAGCTAACAACAAATACTGCATCAGTTAAGTAAAATCATACAGTGTTCACAAAGTTCTGTGACTCTTCTTTGAAGGAAAATCTAAACCCTTCAAGGTCATCTCCTTGTGCACCAACTTCAACACTGATATTTTTTAGATTTACTCAGGCGAAGTCTGTTCTGACCACAGACAGTATAAATGTGAAGCTAAGAAGTGCTTAATATTGCATTCTTTCTGGTTGCAAAAAGAAGTTTGGCTGTAAATCAGTCTATGAGAAAAACAGCACTTTGGATCTTTGATCTATGTCCTCAGTGTAGAGTTTATGGTCTCAGTTGCTAGTTTAAATTTTTGTCTAATACAAAATCATTTTGTAAATTATGGTCCCTTTTAGGAGGATTAAGCAGGGTAAGCTTTAGAGCGGATCCCTCATTTTCTCAGATCTGGTTTGAAAGCACCAGGATGGTGATGGTGATAACGCTCAGCTAAAGGCTTTGCAAAGAGATGATTTTCAGTTTTCAGTGGAAGATTCTAAAGTGTCCAAAGGCGGCCGCATTCAGAAGCATGCTCGATATTTCCGCTGACATTCAAAGAGTCTGCATCATAATTTTGTCCCCAACAATCACAAAGTCATCGCAAAGCTGTACTGACGCCCTGAGACATCTAGAGGAGAACGTTCAGTTGACCTTAACTGTGCTACATGCAGTCTTTGCTAGCACACAGCGTGCTGAAATCACAGGAATTGTAGCTCCACACAATCTTTACCACCCACTATATTTGAGCCTCTTTGGCTCATTGTGATTTCACCTTCTTCCTCAAGATTATACTTCAGTTGAAAGGTCACCATTGTGACAATGGAGGAGATCCAGCATGAGCCAGTGCTCATGTCTGAATGGGGCTTGATCTTAAAAAAGCAGCTGCCCAAAGGACACTACCTTAAAGGGAAAATTGAACAAATTTACATCAGGTATGTTCTTTAATTTTTATGGGTGGAATCTGGGATTGCACCTTGAATATTGCATACTGTGCACTGCAAACCAATGACAAGTACATCTTTTAACTGTGAGTTATCTCGCCCAGTCCGCATCACTGTCAGAACTCTTAAGCCTGCTTGCAGCAAGTTCATGACAACTACTGTAATGAGGTGTGAACACAAAGTTCCAGTATGAACCTATAAGAAGGAAACACATGATTTAATTTGACCGATCTCCTGTTGCAGATCATCTTCTTGTGCACCTTTGGACCATTTTCAGTGCTGCTGTTATTTTTAGATCACTCTGTAGAAGTCTTAGTCTGCCTCCTTGTGCTTCTGCAGTGTGCACTGAATCTCCTCCAACATGTCAAAATGGTGATCCTTTAACTTGATTTTCATTTTGGGATAGTGGACAAAATCACAGCGAGGCAAATCCGGTGGAAACGGCTGAAAACTGCTTTAGCTGTAGCTGGAGACCCAGCTCTCGTCACCAGCTATTATCTTCCATGTAAAATTCGAGTTGGTTTGAAACAGAAGTTGATGTTTGCTCTCTTCTCAAGTTTGAGGTCTGTGGTGAAATAGCGGAGTGTAAGCGGTAAGAACAGAACTTCCAGTGAGTAATCTAAAAATAGCATCCGTGCTGCAAGCTGTCTGGACATGCCCGAGAAGATGACCTCGAACTGGAGATCAGCCAGATTTAATTTAGGTAAGGTTTTTGATTTTAAATGGGCCCATTCCCTGATCTTTTTAATCAACTGCTATAAAACTTACAGACATTAAAGGATGCATACCGCTGTGTCTGGTGATAAGGTGGACATTTTTGGTTTTGAGTGAAACATCTTTGGTGCAGACATCTGAAGATTCTGTAATAATATAATAAGTCTATATATAGTAGCACCTGATCAGTGATGAGTAAAAAATAATATTCCCTCCAGTGAAGTGTGTGGATTTAATCTTTCCCTCCTTACTGCAATGAATGACAGAAAGAAAGCCACAGCCAGAAATATCATTCCTGATTAAACCAACCTCTGTAGAAGCTGCCCACCCGCCTTGGCATGGATTCGCTGTAGATGTTGCGGTTCTCTTTGGAAGAACCCCCATCTTCTGTTTGCTGGTCATGATATAAGCCAACCTGAGTCACAACAGAGAAACTAATCACATAAAACCTCAGCGGCTACCTGCTTTGCATTTCTCTCTGTCTGAAATGATACCTTTATTTACCTGAAGGGACAGAAAAATAATGTGGGGGCGTATTGATTTATGATTGGCTGTTATAATTAAACATCTGTAGAGGCTATAAATGTAGTCCAGAACTGAAATGTGATGCGATGACGAGCTTGACTGTGCTACCATAAGAAGTCACATTAGAGGGAAGCAAAGCACACACAGAAAATGAAGAGGCATCTGATGCAGGAGAGACAGAGAAAAGAGAGAGAGAGAGAGAGAAAGAAAGAGAGAGCAGTTCATGACAGCAGTATCCACCCACATCCGCGCTCTTGGAAGACTGGATGTGGGTGGGGAATGGTGGGTGCAGGCAGAATGTCGGACCTCGCTTTTTTTCCGCTGTGTGTGAAAAGATGCGGTGTTGTCCCTTGTGGAGTCCCTTATTGGGGGTCTGCTGTGGGTGACCTCAGTGGGTGCCTGTTCGCTCTGTTAATGGAGACATGATGAAGCATGAAGTGAGCTCAGCATTGCAGCACATACATACAAATACACACACAGTGTATATGTATATATATATACTATATGTGTGTATACAGTATATATAAATATACGGGTAGCATGATTCACTGCATGTCTTAAACAGAAAACCACACTCCTAGCATTTCAAATGTTCATAGATGAAGCTGCAGCTATGTTAATCCTGCCTTTCCAATTCATTACAAACCTGGGACACAAGATCTGGCTGAAAACCTAAACACAGATCATGTTTTCAGACGCCACCAGAATAAGTCCTGGCTGCATAAACTGAGACTGAGGTAGAGCCATCCAACAAAACTGGTGTAGGCATTTGTTATGATTACATCCTGAAGGCTTTCCCTAAAGCTGGAGAGGTCTGAAGTGGGCTGAGGACTGACCCTGCTCATGTCTTCTTCTCTGGAGGAGCCCCCAGAGTGGCGAGGCAGCGTGCGGTGCTGCAGCTGTGGGGAAAGGAGCTGGAGGCTGCTGGCTCTGGTGGGCAATCCCTGCCCGACCAACAGTCCCTCATCTGCCCCGTGTGTCCTCTGGTGATCCCTCCGTACGTACATGGAGTGGCGGTGTGGCCGCTGCTGGGAGGAGAAGGGGCTGGTGTATCCCTGGCCATAAGACAGAGGGTCATGTGGGGCAGACAGAGAGTGAGCATGGCTCCTGTCGCTCTCCCCAGGATCCAGGGAGTCTGGTGACTTAGACTCCTCTGAAGTCTTATGGCGGGTGGAGGAGCGCCTATAGGAGGAGTCCAGAGTATTGCTCTCTCTCTCTGAGCGCATGCTTCCTCGGCCACCTGCACCAGGTCCCAGTCTTTCCACTCTGCGGGCTGCTGGGCTGCCCGGAGCTGTGAGGTCGAGGCAGCTGGAGGGAAAATAGCGAGATGTGGGCTCATCTGCATAAAGATGAACATCATTTAAGTTCCCCACTGACTTGGCATCGCTAAGTGTGCCATAGCTCTTGGACAAGTTCAGGTAGGCAAACTTGGAGGAGGACGGTGTGGAACTGTGGGACTCCATGTAGTTGTGTCGGCTGTGTTTGTCCCCTGACTGAAGTGTGTTGGTCTTCCCTTCCACAAAAGAGTGGCGGTTTTGCTGAGAGCGGAAGTTGGATTTGAGGTACTTTGCCCCGGGGCCATCTGACACCTTGGACCCCAAGTTCATCTCGAAGTCGCCCTTGGACTTGGTCTCACCGGGGCTGAGCAGATGAGGCAGGTTGCTGCTGGCCAGGTCCATGCTGCAGGCGGTGGAGTGGTTGAAGATTTGTGGCTGGTAGTTCTTGGGATGCAGGGTGGGGCTGAGGTTGATGGCTGCAGACATGTTGCCGTTGAGAAAGCCGTCGTTGTTGGGATGGAGGTCTTCATGTCGGGGTAAGCTGGAGCACTCTCTGCTGCTGGAGCGGTGGCTTCCTGAGCTCTTTCCCCCGTGGCTCCTAAGCAAAAACAGAGACAACATCTAAATACTGTGTGTCACCTACACAATGGCGGCTTTAAATCACCACTAAGTGCATTTAATAGGGTATGGCGCTCCACAGGGATCAATTGCAGGACCCTTATTCTTCCTAATATACAGCCAATAGTCTTACTTGGTGCTGTCAGATCACATTGTCACTAAACTATAAAGATAATACTTCAATAGAAATAAAAACAATCTGTTATTCATCTTTATTTATTGGAAAAGGTTTGGTGTGAGTACAGAGTGATGGAAGAATGAGGAGCATAAAGGACATCAAAACCTCCCAAAAGACTAGACTGTAAAAAGACTAAATCACTATTGTCCCTGTAACACGAATAGTAAAGAAAAATGACTTGACTAAAAGTTTCTAAACTAAAACAACAAGAAGTCATGAGAGCGTGGTGAGCTGCAGCAGTAAGACTGGCGACAATGCAAGCCTCCTTTATCTACATCTTCTCAGGTAGCCTCCTTTATCTCACCTTCTTAAAAAGAAGGCTCTGGACTTCTTTAGGTTTGTGAAGACGTTTCACCTCTCATCCAAGAAGCTTCTTCAGTTCTAAAACAACTGCCTCAGAGTCCCAGGCATTTACCCCTAGTGAGTTTGTCTCCTTGGAGGTGGTCCGGAGGGTCGTTGACCCACTACTGATCATGTGAGTCATCACAAGGGTCATTAATTAGGAAAAAGAAAGAAAAACACGATTTATTTTGCTCCTTAGCAGGGTAGTACAGTGCAGCACAATGCCTGTTTTGCACTTAAAAATGCCGCTGCAGCACATTTATGGACAGAGTTTGGTTAATGCTCTGCACATGGCTCATTTAGCGAGTCACAAATACACAACAGTGGCAGTTTTACAGTTTTACTTATGTTTACATTCACTGCCGCCATCTTGGATTGTGAAGTCAGGGTTGGTGGGGCTGCTCCGACCTTCCAAGTTAGAAATCCGACTCGAAGGGTTGAAAATTTCGACTGGAAACTCAGAAATTCTGACTTCCGACTTCAACTGGAATGCACTAAAGGTGGGAAGTCTCTGTAAGACACTGTTTGACTGTAAACAGTCAAAGACGCTGTAAGACCATGTGTTTGTGAAGTGGTTGTTGGTCTGATGAGTCTCGATATTCTGCTGCAACATTCAGACGGGCAGGATCAAAATTTGGCGTAAACATGAAAGCATGGATCCATCCTGCCTTGTATCAACCGTTCAGGCTGATTACATCTTTGTTCTCTATGCGTCTCCCACTCCTTCCTCACGGTTCTTGTAACCTTTTAATAGATTCCTGTTTTGTTTTACTTTTTGGGAAAGTAAAAGTTAAATGTCATAATTATAAACTGACTATGCATGCAGTTTCCATGCAACAGGCCAGGTTAGAGGTTGCACAAAATTTTAGTCATAGTTTTTATTGCAAATATGGGGCCGTTTATATTACTATAATGGTTTGCTGTATCTATCCAACTGAAATATTCTGCAAAATGTCGCTGGAGGGCAGCTGCTGGTTAAAAACATCTGGCCACATCAGTTTAAGAAACAACCCATCAATACGTCTACATCTGCATAGGGAAGCATTGGCAAGCTTCACCCAATTATAGTGCTCACTGCTGACCTGCTGGGGGTGGTGTTGTCTCCGTGGTGAGGTTTTCTCTTGGAGGATCGTACAGGTGTGGGTGTGGGTGGCCCAGGCCGCTCCACCATCCGCAGGGTCTGGAAGGCGTGGTGGTTCAGGCTCTGCTCTGTGAGAAAGCGCTCGGTGGGGTTCAGCAGCAGCAGGTTCTAACACCACAAAACATACAGATGGAGCTCGTGAGCACTGAAGACACCCCGAACATGCAGACCTCTCAAACAAACCGAAACAGTCATGCTACTATGAGTCATCGCCATTATCATAAAAGTCAGGCTGCTGCCGCATTTAATTGTGTCTCACAGTCACCAAACGAGCCAAACAATGATGTGAAATATGATTTGTGACATTTGCTTTTTTCTTACGCAAATAATGTGTTTAATAATCTCTCTCCTTTGACTTTAATGTATGAATAAACTCAAAATAAAACCTGAAGAGCGTTTATGAACTCTGGATGCAGCTTTGTTTTTATATAACACAAATTTACAGTGGAAGCTACTTTTCTCACTTCTTTGGGACAGCATCAGAAGCTCTTTGGAAGCTGTACAGCTTTGCATTAACAATTAGCAAACATATTTTGCTAAACTAATGTCTAAAGTCAACACAAGAAAGCCTGACTAGCTTTGAGAGAGATGCCTGTCCTTGCTGAAGTCAGTCCTGAGATGGCATCATGTTAGCGGTGAGTCATTATCTGCTGGGAAAAGCGCAAGTGCACAAGCACAGCCTACATTCTTGACATGGAGCTCCTGTTTACAGTGCAGACACAGCAATAACAGCAGTGGAACCAGGATATGAGCTGAGAGATGCCGAAGCAGTGAGGAGGCACCATGCAGTCACGACGTAAACACTGTGATAATGATGTCTAGTTTATGAAAATTATTATGGTTAACTGAGCGCTTTCATGATACTCTGTGAGCGGAAAGAAAATGAAAACAGACAAAAGGTAAAAATAAAACCGTCTTCCCAGCAGAGCAGAGCGGCACTCGGCTCTCCTTACCTTCAACAGGTCGAGCAGGGCTCCGTCTATGATTCCCAGGTACCTTCGCTCCAAGGTTTGAGGGTGACTCACAGTAGGAAACTGCAACATTAGCAGAGACAGTGGATAATGGTACAGTCAGAAATGTCTATGTGATAAATAAAACAATAATCCCTACATTTTGAGAAAAACCAGCAACAACCTGGTGGTTCTGAAAAGCTTTCTGCCATGCTCCATTTTAGGAACAGGAACCCACAATTTCTTTTAATCATTAAGAATGAAAAAGGATCAAAGTTTAATGTGAATGAAATAAAGGTCTCCATGAATACAGAGAAAATATTTGTTTCTTTTTTTCCCCCAGAAAATTCAGCTTAGTTTCACTCCATATGTTTACACTTGTTGTCCACACCTTCCTGCAGTTGCTCTATGCCCCACCAGTGCATAACCACCTGACATGACATAATAAACAAACAGGACAAAATTGTGAATGGTGAGCCACCTCAACAAGACTCAGCTGTACACCTGCACTTAAAGGACAAATCACACTCTTAAGAATGACAATGTTCACATTTTGGACCGAGAAGACAGATGGTTTGAGAGAGGAGTAAAGGAGGCCATCTATGTCCACTGTGAGCGACCATCATTGAACAGAGGTGGTCTTAGGACACCAGCTATCAGCCACCTACAATGCAGTCCTGAGATCGCTTCCCAGGCGCTTCAACCCCCACTCGCACCTTGCCTCAGGTGACCTTAACAGATCACACGATAGGGTAGGGCGAGGACTCACAGTGGTTTCATCCTTAACCCCCAGTGATGGTAATGACCCACAAAGTTTTTCACACCTTGGCACATGTGATGACTCACATGATCCATAGTGGGGCAACGACCCTCAGGACCACTTCCAAAGGGGATAGCCCCCACTAGGGGTTAAATACCTGGGACTCTCCACCTTTTGCTGAAGAACTGAAGAAGCCTCTTGGATGAGAGGTCTTCACAAACCGAAAGAAGTCCAGCTGTCTTCTTTTTAGGCACTCAAAACCTAATGGGAAGTTAGGTTTATTATTATAATTCTATTGTCTAAAAAGACTAAAATATTTACTGAAGCTGAATTTAGCCTTTATTAACAAAGGCTATCATAATGTCTCATTGGTGTGATCAACAGATTTCATTTTAAATGTCATTAATAACCTGAAGATAGTGATTGACGCACACATGGGCACACATCCAATCTGTGGGAGCCAGAACTCTCACTGGGTTGCAGGGGATCAAATACTTATTTCACTCAGTGACATATAAATCAATTTCATAACTTTTATATAATGTATTTTTCTGGATTTTTGGTTGCTATTCTGTCTCTCTCATTTAAAATGAAACTACCATAAAAATTAGAGTCTGCTCATTTCTTTGTAAGTGAGCAAACTTACAAATTCAGCAGGGGATGAAATAAATATTTCCCCCACTGTAAGTAACAGCCTCAGGGCACTTTACTTACTTTGCAAAGAAAAGTCTCCACACATTATAGGGAGAACCTCAACAATCAGATAACCTCCTCTGAGAAGCACTTGTGGGGAGGAAGAACTCCCTCCTAGCAGGTGGAGCCCTCTGGCAGAGCCAGGCTTAGAGAGGGGCGGTTATTCACTGTGACTGTGGTTGAGGGCAAAGAGAAGATAGCAGCAAAGAGAGACCATGAACACCAAACAAGACAAAGCAAAAACTATGCGAGAGAAGACAAAGAAAAATATGGAAAAAATATGATCTCTATTTCTAATTCCTGTCAGTAATCTTGCTGCAGCGATTTGGATCAATAATAAAAAGCCTGTTTCTATTTGTGCTTTGAAACCTCAGTAATTAAAAAATGTTATAGAGGGACGAAATCCCAAAAGAGTGCAAAAAATTTTTTCATTTTAAGGTCATTCCCTGCTCAGTGGTCTGAAAATGTTACTGAATGTCTTCTGTGCCCACAGCTGTGAAAGGATGTATGATATTTTCCTGTTTAGCGAGTTATGAGATGTAGTTGTTTTATATTCACTGGCATCATTTGAAGGTGCATGAGTTATGGTTGCTCCTTTATTAATCTATTGACTGATTAGATTAAAATACATGCGATTTTAGTAGGCAGCATGGTGGTACAGTGGTTAGCACTGTTGTACTCCATCAAATTTACTTTAAAGCTTTACTTACTTATTATTTTGCATATTTTAAAATATAAATCTACTAACATATCATGCTGTTATAATAGATAAAGCTACTCAGCAGTATTTAAGTAATTCAATTAATCTCCAGTTGCAATATTATGGTGTTACACACATTATTTAATCAAAAATTATAACCCACTAATATCATTTGCATATTAAATATTTTTATTTTAGGTACTTTAATTATATTTTGAATAAAACCTTCATATTTCCTGGATTTAATTTTCAGAGTCTGAATAATATATAACACTTTGCAATTCAGCACAAAAAGATGTTTAAACTCTTGTGCAGTGCCACTTTTCATGTAATAGAGTCCTGTGAAAATGAAGGTTTTCACAGGACCCTATGCAGTCCTGTGAAAACCTAAGTATATCCTTACTGCTTCCATAGGAATTAAGAGGGTAAGTAGTGCTGCTAATCTAATGCACTCGATTAATCATTGATTGAGCATCAGCAAGTGTGAGCACTGCTATAAAAGCAGAGGTTTTATTACAGTTTGCAGGTGCATTCATGTGTGTGTTAACTCAGTGCCACAATATTCCCAGGAGTGAAGGTCCCAACAAATTAACCCCAAGGTCAGACCATGCACATGTGGACGTTCCAGCGAATTCATCCCAAGTTTAGACCGTGCAATGCTCAGAGAAATTGCAAAAAAACCAAGCGCTACATCTCAGACCCTACAGAGTTCAGTCAGCATGTTAAATGTTAAAGTTCATGACAGCACAATTAGAAAAAGACTGAACAAGTATGGCTTGTTTGAAAGGGTTGTCAGGAGAAAGCCTCCTCTCTCTGAAAAGAAAATGGCAGCACAGCTTAGGTTTGCAAACTTTCATCTGAACAAACCAAAAGGCTTCTGGAACAACGTCCTTTGGACAGATGAGATGTTTGGCCATAATGTACAGCGCCATATTTGGCAATCAAACACAGCAAACACCTAATACCAACTGTTAGCACGGTGGTGGAGGGGTGATGATTTGGGTTCAATTTGCAGCCGCAGGACCTGGGAACCTTGCAGTCATTGAGTCGACCATTAACTCCTTTGAATACCAAAGTAAATACTAAAGAGTCAAATGTGAGGCCATCTGTCCAACAGCTAAAGCTTGGCCCGAACTGGGTCATGCAACAGGACAATGATCCCAAGCACACAAGCAAATTTACAACAGAATGGCTGAAAAAAGAAAAAAATCAAGGTGCTGCAATGACTCAGTCAAAGTTCATGCACCGTGTCTAGACCTTAAGAGAGCTGTGCATAAGTGAATGGCTGCAAACCTCAATAAACTGAAGCAACGTTGTAAAGAAGAGTTGGACAAAATACCTCCACAGTGATGTGAGAGACTGATAAAATCATATAGAAAACAATTACTTCAAGTTATTGCTGATAAAGGTGGTTCTACAAGATATGTGTACAAATACACATGAGCCTGAAAACTGTACGCTGTGTTTTCTTCACCAATTGACCCTCTGTCTCATTTTTGGTCCTCCATATGCTACCCAAGTTAAAAAAAGTCCTGGAACTGTCCCTGACTTGTGAGTACTTGTTACCTTGCATTTTAATATTTGTGCTGTTGTAGAACATCTTTAATTTGTTGTCTCCTGTGACCAGTTTGTTTGTATCTTTGCATAATAAGGACCAAACTAGTCATAAGTTTGGAATTGAAGAAATCTTTTTCTAAGTTCGATTGGAAAATCCTGTAACCATGACAATGCTTTGGTGAAATCTTTTAGAAATGCCCAAATAGCTTGACTACGAACATTTCACCCTGCTGTTCACTGAGAGCGCTGTGGCTCATGATTTCAGCCACGTCCAATCTTCAAGTGTTAACCTTTCATTTTTGATAGAATTCTTCTTCTGAATATTTTGAATTTGCTGTTTGCAGGAAAGAAAAAATAAGTCCTGAAGCTGTTCTTTTTACATCACACATTTCTGAGTGTTACAGAAAAGCACATCGTAGGTGGCAAACGTGATGAAACAACCATCAAACGTCCTCTGTTCACTCAAAAGTGTTGGTGTGTGGTTTCTTGCTGGTCTGATTTATTTTAATAAAAACAGCATGCGTGTTTCCATCAAACACTATTTCTCCCCTCTCGTGGTGTTAATAGGACGATCTGACTGTGAGTGCTAATGTGCACGGATCAGTGAAGTTTGCAGGCTCTCATTTAAATGACAACAAGCACATAAACGTGGAGGTAGAGGTTGCATTTTTCTCCCCTTGAGCGAGTACTAACAATAGCAGGTGCTCGATGTTTTTTTAAGAAACAGACACGTCCAACATGTGCCTGTCTTTACCGGAGAGAGGATTTTACTGAGGAACTGGGGTATTTAAGAGCCAAATAGAAGATGAAAATTCAAGGTTTATACCACAAAGCGTTTCACCCATTATGCAGCTTTATCTAACTGTGGGTATTCACTGCCAGGCATTCACAGAGGGGAAGTTTGCTAACTAATAATTAAATCCTGGGTTGTGGGCAGCGAGGTGAAGGGAAGGACGGCCCAGGTCTGCTGCACCACCAGCCTGCCACAGAAGACTTATCACAGCCTTCCTTCACAGTGCATACAGGATACATGATACATGATGAGTCATTGTGATCCAATCAGTCACGGCACAGCAAACTCTGCCAGAAAAAACAAAAGAAGAAGAAGAGAGTGTAGAGAGAAAATAAATAAGGGAAGAAGAAACAGGGGGAGGAGGAGGCAGTAAGAGACAGCAAAGGGAGAGAGGAAAGAAAAGCAGTGATAAGAGCAGCATGGAGGGATGGGTCAGCAGAGTATGGAGGGACGGCCTGACGTTACCCTCAGCCCATGGAAGCGAGGGTTGTTATAGAAGAGCTTCATCTGCTCCGGTGGCAGGGGTCCCAGCACTTTCTGGATGGTAAAGAGCTGGTCGATCTCGCTCTCTCCTGGGAACAGTGGCTGCCCATCACTCAGCTCTCCTAAGATGCAGCCCACTGACCACATGTCCACCGCCTTCCCGTAAGGAGCCCTGAGACCACAGATTTAAGAGGGTGGTGAGAGAGGCCACGCATAATGAGAGCTAATAACAAGATATGTCAGTATGGTGACTGGACAGAGCTTAAAAGAAAAAAAAATAGCAGGCGTACCCGAGCAGGAGCTCCGGAGACCGGTACCATCTAGTGGCCACATACTCGGTGTAATTGGCATCAGTCCCCTCAGAGAGATTACGTGCAAAGCCTGGCAAGAGAAGACAGAGGAAGCAATATGATATTATGAGGAGCTTTTAGTTATGCTCCACATGCTGAGAAACCTAAAAATGAATTTCAGCTGGCTGCCTCTCTGGACGCTCATTATGCTTTAAAGCTTTGACTTACAAAGTAGTTTGTAAAGTTAGGTCAGAGCTGCACTAACAGACGAGTAGAGCAGACGTTATCTTTTATGCACCTTGCGTACAGTTTTCATCCTGAAAACTTAAACAGCAGCAGATCCTGTCTTTGTTCTGATTAATGCGAGATGCATTTTTGGCTGCATCCTCTCACTAATGTCATGACGCAAGTACATTTGAAGGCAGATAATTGAGTGTGCCAAAGCAAAGCATTGAAGCACCCCAGGCTTATTCTTCTACTTCTTCAATAACATTTTCAGCGCGCAACTAGTCCCAGTCACAGTTTTGCGAGAACACCCACAAAAGTTATGTCAAAACATGGGAATAGGGAATAGGGAATGTCATGCTTTGACTTTTGGTAATGATTCGTCATACAGTTTTTATGGTATTTGTAAAAAACCCAGTGGAATGAAATGTAAATCATCTCAGAGAGTGAAAAACGCAGCCTGCTTTGGAGCCTCTAGCTCTCCGGTGTACGTATAGAAATGTCATTCAGAGTTTAAATGGGTCACAAAGCTTTGGACTTTTGATGATACTGTCCATGTTTTTTCACAATAGCAGTTTAAGATTTATGATGTTAGCTTTTATTTCTGTTGATATCTCAAACTGCAGCACTGACACACTCAAAACTTCTTCAGAGATACTTTTTTCTAGTTGGTGCTAACATCACTATAGACCTACAGATATAAGGTCATTGCATGGTCAACATTTCTTGCACGTTGTCACCACTTTGGCAGTCGTGGATTTAGCTTATTTTGTATATTAGTGAGAAAATAAGTCACATTTTCAAAATAAAAGCCCCCAGTTAATTTTAGAGAATGAACACAATGCTCAGAAATAGCTTACATTTTCAAAATAAAAGCCCCCAGTTAGTTCATCAACATGCTTTAAGGTGCCAGATTTAGGAATCAACAGCCATCTCCCTTCAGTTTTTTTAACCAACCCAATTACCTATTTTAACTGTTTTAGTTTGTTTTCTTATCACCTTTTGATTACAGTTTTCAAGAATTGTGCTCAACATGTTGGGAAATAAGTTTATTTCCAATCTATCTGAGAGTTTAATAATAATATGACTGTTAGTGTATATTAAAATAGCTGATATAATGTGTTAATTGAAAGGGACTTCTTTGCATATTATATATGGTGGTCTAATACAAATTTATTAGATCACCACCCAATGCAAGGTTTATGCCACAGCTGCACTAATTAAGATGCCAAATTACAGTTAGCTATTAGCGTTCCTGAACAGAAATTTTTTTTTTAGTTGTTGAATGTTCGATTGAGTGCTTTATTTCTTTCTGACTTCTCCAAGAACTACAGTGTGCCGGCTCAAATTTGAGTATAAAAACGTAATGGTTATGTAAACGTTGTGGGGATGGAGCTGGACTCTGTAAAGCTGGTGTCGGAGAGGTGGATGCTGTCCAAGTTAAGGACAATGCTGGACAACACCTCCCACCCACTCCATGACGTGCTGTCCAGTCACAGGAGCACGTTCAGTGAGAGACTGAGATTACCCAAATGCACCACTGAACAACACAGGAGAGCATTCCTGCCTGTGGCTCTCTCTGTACAACTCCTCCATCTAAAGCACAAGTATACACTGCAACAACTGTACACCCTTAATAAAGGCAGTATGATAAGAGGGGCACCTCAATTCAACTTTATCTATAGGTAATTTTATATATTGAGTTATTGTATTATTAGAGCTATTTGTAATATTTGGTAATTTGTAATAAATTGTATTATTTAATATTGGTATTTTAACTTGTTAATTACTTTCTTACTGTCCTGGAGCAGCTGTAACCACATAATTTCCTCAGGGATTAATAAAGTATTCTGATTCTGACTTAATTTTTAGTTTTAAAAAAGTTTTTGAAAGATTTCTAAAATATTTGTGCTTTCTTGTTTTTATGACAGGTGGTCGAATAAATGTATATATGTATATAAAATAAAAAATAAATTCCCCACTCGCCCTGCAGGCAGTCTTTGTTTG
>VUQS01030347.1:63942-101328 GCA_015108495.1 Heterochromis multidens | reverse complement strand
GTTTCATTAGAATTCTAAATTTCACAAGCAGTGATCGTTTACTGACTTCACACAGTTTAGCGCCTACTTAACTGTCATAGTAAAAACATTAAAGTTATTATAGATATAAGCTTCTTAACCATACGTTATGAGATCTTTAAATACACATATGGCATTGTGAGGAATTCTTATGAAATTATTTGAAAAGCCAATCATTATCTAATGCTGCTTTAACTGACCAATCCGCATGTGTCATTTCCTAGATGGGAAATGTTATTGTTCCTTCTCTAAGTACCCTGTGGCTCTGTTATTTTTCCTGCTGATTGTGTCCCCTGCAGCTTTCTGTGTGTCACTGGCTACTATAGTGGACAAGGTTTCCTCTTAGCAGTGTATACAGAAGCAGAAGCCACATTTGTTATCCCAGTGCAAGCTTGCAAAGTATTACAAATATTATTTGTGTCATTAATTGCTTTACATTTTCTCACTTTCTCTGTACAGATTTTCAAAATCCGCTGCAAGTCCCTCGACCAAAGGTTCGCAGTCATCTCACCATCAAAGTGCAGTCCAAGCTGATGTCGAGGCCTTGTCCCACTGTCCACGGTCCAAAACCTCCTGTCGCCCCCAAGCCCAGACCCCTGTATGAGCCTTACCCACAGGGGGAGCCCTGTGCTCAAAAGAGCCTCAGTAATGGAGATTTGGCTCACTCTGATGGAGAGACTGAAGATCTCCATGAAATGGACCAAGAGGAGAAAAATGAGGCAGAGGATGGGGACAATGACAAAGGGGACACAGCAGAGACAGAAACTGAAAAGGGATCAGATAAAGAAGAAGAAATATTAGATAATAATGGTGATATAGACAGCATTGGCTCTGATGACACAGTCAAAGCAGATGATATTTCTACTGTTGACACTACTGAGAATGAAAATGATGACAATGACTTGAACTACCCTGAAGGTGGCAATCGCACTGATGATGATGAGAATACATCAACACCTGCACCCTCTCAAACTGAAACAGAGGATGAAGCAGGAGAGGTGTATAAAGAAGAAGAGGAGCACAGATCAACTGAAAAGACTGAAATACTTTGTGAACCTGCAGAACACTCAGATGAATCTGTAGAGGAACCAGACATTGATCAAACACAGTCACTCAATAATAGCGAACCTAAGGAAGCAGACAGTGAAGAAAGCGAAGACTGTCTGCACCATGACTCACTTACAGATGAGAATGAACTGGAAGGTGGAGGGTTTGCATTTGGATTCAACATGCTTCCAACTGTAACTGAGGAATATCCCTACGATGTGATTGGCCCCACAGACGATGCTAGTGATACATGTGAGTCATGCGACCCAGCTGAAACAGGGGATACAGAGGTCTGGCAACCAGAACGAGCAACCAAGGATGTTTCCGGCTGCTTTCGATTCACATCCAGCACAGAGGATGTGTTTGGGCCTTACTCCGTCATACAAGCTGTACCGGGAGATGTGAGCGGCACTGCTGACCCTGAGTGGAGTGAGGAGGATACCGATGGGAAGCCTTCTACCACAAACGAGGAGCACACACCAGGTGCTTCTAACCAGGAACCTTACTATGTGTCATCAGATGATGTGGACAGGTTGGAGGATAAGCAAGCCCTCTTAGAACAGGGGCACATTGATGAGGCCACTGAACAGTCAAATGAGCACAAAGACAAAGCAAAGGACAGCGAGTCAGCAGATGAGTATGCAAACATTGATGATTCACTCTGCGCTATAGAGGATGACCTTGAGCAGTTAGAGTGTGTCTCATCAGAGGATTACATAGAAATAGGTGATGAGGATGAAGAGGAAGCAGAGGAAAAGAAGCATTTCCGAGTAAAAAGTGCAAAAGAAAGAAACGCCAAAAGAGAGCAGGCTCTTCGCAGCCAAAGAAAAAGCTGCCAGCCTCGCCTCAGGTTGTGTAATATCACAGTGCCAGCAGACCTAGACCTGGGCCGCACCCCAGAGCTAACCAACAGGGTGGTGTTTGCCCACACTACTGAGGCCTTTGAAGAAGACATTGAGGAATTGGACTGCCATATTGTGCCTTATTATGAAGACACAGACTCCGATAGTGAAGAGCATATTTATGAAGAGGCAGGGTTTGACTCAGAAGGGGAGAATTTTGTGACACTTGACCGAAAGACAATCGTCACTCGATCACGATCCTATTCTGGGAAAGTTCCAGGTTATGTCCCGGAAACGGTACCGGAGGAGACAGGGACGGACTACCAGACGCATGACTACTACACCGTGGCCTTGGATAAGAACAGTGAATCTGCCAGCCACCCCCAGCAAGCAGGAGTAAACTGTGTGATTCCATCTATGAAGTCTCGCCGCTTCTTGTTATACTCGCGGTCTGCAGATGGCCCAGACATGTCCTTGAGCAGCCCAACAGAGATGGGTCAATCACTGAAGGATGAGATTAGAATTAAGAGGAAGGATGACACCCTTTCTCTTCCATGTATGATAACCTCTTCTGGAAGTTTCTCCCAGCGTAGCCATCAGTCATCGAGTGGTGTTTCCACACCGACCTCTCTAGTGGACATCCCTCCACCATTTGAGCTGGCTTACATCACTAAAAGACCAGTTACCAAGAGTTCCCCATCCCTCCTCATCCAACATGAACCCAGTGATCTGCCTAAGAAAAAGAAGTCCTCCTTCAAGCGCTTTCTAGCACTGAAGTTCAAGAAGAAGACAGATTCAAAGGGATTCAGTGATGGAAGTGTCCGCTCTTCACGTTCTTCTTCTGAGTCAAGCCACCACGGTCCAGCGAGAGTCATTGAGCTTGATCGCAGAAGCACTGGCAGCTCTCCTCAGCCCCAGTCCCGCATGGTGAAACCTCAGCAGCGTCCTTCAGACCTTCCATCCACCTTCGTCCTCTATAAAGACCAGCACAGGAGGAAAGGAGACCCCAGAGCTTATGGCAGGAGTGTCTCTAGAGTGGAGTCCTTCGAGGAGCGCTCTCGCCGCTCTGCCATGCCACTACCTTTGACCAAACCCCGCTCCATCTCATTCCCCAGTGCAGATACCTCAGACTATGAAAACATCCCAGCCATGAGCTCAGACTATGAGAACATCCAGATCCCAGGCAGACCCACTAGATCCCACACTGTTACTGAGTTTTTTGAGGATCCAAACCGTTCATCAGTTCCCTCCAATGAGAATGATGGCTATGTGGATATGAACAGTTTCCCTGGGATTGACAGCAAATCCCTGCCCTCAAAAGCGGACAGTGAAAGGTAAGGTAAAAAGGTCAACTGAAGTTCAAATGACTTAGTTTCAAAGCAGAGATTCGGTTTCACCAGAGTTCTAAAAAGATGTTACCTTATACCCTACCATCTATGGTGGTATCTAATCAAATACAGTCATACAATGGTAAACACACAAGTGCTACACAATATAGAAAAAAGTTCTCAAAGTTTTGGTGACTTAGTGCCAGTTTATGGATCCAGCATATGACTGAAGTTTACACGAGAAAAAAATCACAGATAAAACACATTTGGTTAGTATATGAAATGTGTTTGATCAGAGATGGTGTTTCTGTTTGTATTTGTTATTATTTACTGATTTATAGGTTTTTTGCCATTACAGAGACAGCATTTCATGACCCCAGCTCTATTTGTGAATATTGGAAATGTTTAGCCTGATGGCTGAAACAGAATGGAAAAAATTCAATCAAAAGGATTCCTTGGTCATGTTCTACACTTTTTTTTTATGTTAGTGTGACAACAGACGTGGATGAATGACATGTACCATAGTGTATTGCAGCACAACGTGTTACCAAGGACAGCCATCAGCCCGGGGGCTGTACCTTGAGAATCCTGGATATAGATGAATACACATAACAATCAGTGGGATTTTTTTTCAGTGCTGTGAGCACCACAAATGATATCACATTATCCTCCATAGCACTGGGGCCAAAGCCGCATCCCAACATCTGGTCTAAAGAAACCAAAGTAATCTCCATATGCTATGAATTGGAGTGTACTGACCTTAATACACTGCAAAAATACAAAGTACCACGAGTGCCAGCCAATGACAGATGATTAGTGCTTACTCATTTAGTCAAATTAATTAGCTAATCTATTAGCTGTCACACAGCTTGACTGGGATTGCAGCTTTATCTTGTATGCCTTTAATATAATACCCCGTTAATGGGTTTTGTTTATGATCAGTTGTTGATTTTCTGTCAATCCTTTTATATTTGGACATTTTAAACTCTAGAAACAAACCTTATCCTGCATGTTCATTTCATAGTCTGCAGAACAAGTTTGTCACTGGAAACATTTTTAAAGCGATTAAAGCTGAGTTGTTAGGGGCAGTGCAATACACACAAGAGTGCAAGCTTAACCCTAGAACAGCTGACAGTTATTGTGTGTAAGAGATGAGCAGCCTGCTATGTCAGGCATCACTGGCTTCGGGAAGAAAGATAATGCTTGTGGGAGAGCTTACTCCTGTTTTTCCATTTGGTGGATTTAGAGGTCACATCTGGTGCTGCTGCTTCTTCTGCAAGTCTGAGTTGATAGAACAGGTAATGCCAATTGGGTGGCTCACAGAGTGCAGGTTACACACATTAGAGGAAGTCATTATGGATGCAATTAAAAGTGCAAAAATGTGGAGGGTTTTTTTTTCACACGTAGAAGTGGAGAAGTATAAAGAAAAGGTGAGGGTGCAAGGGGAAGGGAGGTGTGAATAGAAGGAGCTGATCAGTAAGAAAACAAAGAGCATAGCAATGAAGTGAGTTGGTGGGTGGGGGCAGTAGGAACGGGAAAAAGAGAGCGAGAACTGTTGTGGTGTAATTGCTGTCCTGTACCTGACACTGATAGTTAAGTTCAGGAGGGCTTTTATTAAAGTAGCTCTCTCCTGAGTGCTCCTCTTACATTGGACCCTTGAGGGGCAGCAGGATTTACTGCAGTGCATGATAGAGTGAGGAATGACCGAGATCAGACTCGGCCAAATTATCCCAGCCTGTGGCACAGCTTCAGCCACTGCAGGCCACAGTATTTCCCCAGTCTTAATAAAAGAGTTGTGTTTGATGACCTCTGTGTAGTCAAAGATATGGGTCATTACCGAGAGCTCTGTGAAAGGCTTAAGTTGATCCTAGGACAGAATGCTTCTGCCTCAATTTGGCCTTATTTCTTGCAGCGTAATTTTTTAATTTAATAATCTAATCTATTGTTTGTTTTATAGTTTTATCCAAAAATTTTGTCCTTCCTAACAATTAGCCACATAAAGCTTCTCCTCCAGACATGCACCTGTTCATTTTCACAGTACCAGTAAAGTTTATACATATTTCAATGTTATTTGAAATCTTTTCATTTTCAAGCCTATTCCCAGGGGGGGTTTTTTTATCTCCCAGTGATGCTATCAATGTGGCTCATTGTGTGCTGGAGGTCTCACACCACTCACAAGGATGCAAAAAACCTATCTGTCCGGTCACCTTGCCTTCACTTCATCCCCCCTGGAGAGGCATCTGTTACTAGGGCCACTCTTTGGTGTGTCCATACATGTCTGAGTGTATAAACTATATGTGTGCATGTGTGTTTTACTGCCCACAGTAATTAAGTCCTGTGTAGTTGGTGTAGATGCTTTTGTCTGCCTGTGTGTGTGCATCTTGCCCAAAACTCTTTTCAAATCTTGACACTTCCACTGTCCCAGGCCACCAAGCCGACGGAGGCAGTGATTTATTGAGGAAAGATTCAACAGTCGATGTGGTTGTAGACCCACAGAGGAAAAAGTGTGCCTTTGTGGTGAGGAAAATGGCCAAGTGGCCCCAGAGCACTGCACACAAAAGGACCGTGCCTGCAGTCGCAGACATGCATTTTAAGGAGAACTTACAGGCTTGGCTTGTTTCCATGCGTGTGATTAATGTCCAGCAGTATTCAGACGCTACTTTAGCACAAGCATTCAAGCAAAGCAAAGAGACATGTTCATTAGCAAGTTACCGTAGTGTACAATGGATAAGGAAAAGGTACACTAATGATTTATTCCAAGCCCTATACAAGGTGTTTGTTTGTAAGTGGTGTGTATATGCATATGCACATGCATACTAAGTTACAGCTCTGTGTGCTTTATCAAAGATGAGGCTCCTGCTCAATATGCAGCCTCAGCAGAATAGTGTTTGCCAAGTAGCCATGCAGCAACAAATGAGAGCTGGAAAACAAGCATTTTAGCAAAGAAAGTCCAGGATTTAGGATTGTGCTCAAATTACAGAGCATAAAGTGTCCTTTCTAGTAACTTAAAGCAGTTCCAGGCAGGCTTACATTAGTAATGCAAATATGTTCCTCTCACTATGCACACAGTAAAAAGATTCTGTTGTGCTGTGCTCAGTAAAATTGGCTGAATTATACATCTCTAGTTTATCCTTTGGCATCATTATCACTTCAAACAGTTCAACGTGAACCTCCTCAGAGTGATGACAAAGCCCTGGCATGGCCTCTCAAACAGCTCCTCCACCCAGTGTTATGTTAGTGTTAGTAGTGATGAGGGAGACATCTTAAGTACATTGTTGTACTGGGTGGTGGCTGTGTAGCGAGGTGGTGGACAGGGTGTGTCACTGGTTCGGCCAGGCCTGGTGCCAGTCGCTCTGAGGTCATTGCCAGGTCATCCCCGGGGAGGAAGCGTCCAGCCTAGGAGCTTCCCACCAGCCTGTTTACAGGAAATGCAGGACGAGGGCAGGGCTCTGGTGGGAGGCAGCAAGGTGGAGAAAGGGGAGGACAGATAGAACAAAGTGGGAAGAAGGGGGTCACCGAGGTGGGGTGGAGGTTCGCAGACTTTCCCTTGAATAGCAGAATGAGGTGTGGTGCAGTCAGGAATGTGAGGTCTGATGTTATTGTTGTTCCAGTTTATCGAGACCATCCCCAGCCTCTCAGCATCATGGCCCAAAGTGTATTCCTCACTCTCGTGGTTTAGTGACATAAAGGATAAATCGACCAGAAACAAGTGAACAGGAGTTATAACACTGTTGCATATACGAATGGACATGAAATGCAACCGATCGTGATGTGGAAATATTAATATCCTCAGCCTATCGATCACATCACAGGTAAGGCAGCAGCAATTACAGAGTATTCTTCACACATTTTCAGCTACACAACAGCCACAGGCTATATGTAATCATCCTCTCTAAAAACAGAAAAACAGCTATTTAGCACTGCTCCCACACTCTTAATCCTCCCATTAGGATCCCAGTCTTCAATAGTTAGCAAGCTAATGAACCTTTTCCTTTGGTCCTATTTCATGTAATAGTGCCATTAGGAGAAGGAAAAGGCCTGTCTCATTGGTCCAAATATATATTTTAACACTCAGCGTTTAGCTCAATTGAATTACATATTACAAGCATCGTGAAATTCGCAGCAGAATTGTGGAATATAGGCAGTTTAGCAGAGAGTCATTGTGTCTTCCTCTGAATTTGACACAGTAGATTTAACTTTGTCGCATTAACAGGGGACATTGCAGTCGGCTGGCGTAATAGCATTGCCTTAATGGTCTTGTGAAAACTCATATTTGCAGATTTAAATATTGTAATGGCATATAAAGTTGGTTGAAGTTTAAATTTGGCATTTCACTGTTTAGTGGAAAAACATAGCACAATGGGCTAGGCTGTTTTTAAAATGTTAGTATATTTTAAAGCAGCAGTCATTTTGTGTGTGTGTGTGTGTGTGTGTGTATGTGTGTGTCTTTCACTTTTTTCTTGTCTAGGGAAACAGCACTTGAATTTGATCACAACTATCCATAACACACACAGAAGGTGTGTTTACAAAGATTGCAGTGCTGTTCAAGGCTGAAGGTGAAAAGGTGAAGGTGAGAGTTGCTCTTGGATGTTTGAAGCAATTGATCTCACTCGTACAATAAATCAGAGCTTAAGAATGAGTTCACAGAGGAACAGTCCCCCCAGTTCTTTTTTTTCACAGTGTCACCCATGTAATCCAGGCTGACCTGTCTTCTCTGAGGTCAGTGGGCTGGAGGTACTTTCGCCAGCCAACCCAGTGAGGTCAATTGGTGTCTGTGTGTGCATGTGGGTGTAAGTGAGTATGTGTAACTGAATGGAGATGAAGTCCAGGGGGTACCTCTTTTAACCTTCGATCTACTCTCAGTTTGCACTGAGGGCTGTTCAAGGCATCAATAAAAACAATGATTAAAAGAAATGCATGTGAGAATGTATCTATGTCAGTGTATTTGCACTCCATCTTATTTGCATGAAACTTATCACACTGTCTGCTTTATGTATTTCATAGTTTGTCTAAAGCAGAATGTGACTAGCTAAGTTTATATGTAACTGCTGTTTTTATCACAAGTGGATAATAAGCTATCTTTGGACTTATAGAGAAGGATTAGCAATAAACTCTGTTTATTGTAGATTTAGGTAGCTATAGTGATGATTGCATGTATAGGGATGGCATAGTGGAAGGCAGGTGTGGAATGGAGCAGGAATGGCGAATGAAGGATGAGCAAGGTGATGGCTGAGCAGCATTGTTGAAGAACCAGCTGGAGAGAAGCGTGAATGGCAGGGTGACGAAAACAGTAGTCTGGGTGCAGAACTGAGGGAAGGAGGCAGGCAAATGGAGAGGTTGAAAACCTGAACCACAGAGACACAAGATCAGCTAGGAATAACTATTAACACAAGGAACTACTTGTGAATGTCTAATTGGTCTTAACTTTAGTAGCACATAAGTCTGGCAGAGACTGGAGTGAAGAACCTGGTCAGATATACTGCGAACTGATGAACCTCAGGTCTGCGGGACGATTGGCAGCAGGAGCGTAAATGGTATGCCACACCAAGAACAAACAGTAGACCAAACAAAGGTGGTAAAGACAGCAGAAAACACAAGTAATGAGGAAGAGGTACAGCAAAGATCATGTCATTAACATATTCTCCAAAAGGTCCAATTCAGGGTCCCATCCCAGCTGTCATGGGGTACCCCCTGACAGGTTGTCAGTCTACAGCAATGCTAACACACAGAGACAAAGAACCATTCACACTCATGGTCAGTTTAGAATCACCAATTAAATTTATCCATCTCTTTTTAATGTGGGGGGAAGCCATAGTACTCAGAGAGAACCCATCCAAGTACAAGAAGAATATGCACAGAACAGTCCACACAGAAAGGCCACAGCCTTGATTTGAACCCAGGACCTTCTTGTTGTGAGGCAATGGTGCTGACCACCACACCAGCGGCTACAAATCATCTGGTTTCAGACTATTTCACAAATAGATGCAACATGCAGGATTTAGTGAAAAAATCAACATGGAGCCTCATACAAAAAAAAACAAAAAACAAAAAATGCTATCAGTTATTATGTTGTGTTTGGGCTGCAACCTTTGGGCAGTTTTTGTGTGACTCCCAGCCATTAACAGCATACAGGGTGTGAGGGTAGAACTATATAAAAGCTTATAGCAGCAGTTTAAACAGGTTATATCATTCTCACATTGTCTACGTCATGGAGGCATTAAATAAAGAGCAGAAGGTCTGTTTGTTTGTAAACACAGTTGTTCCATATTGTACATATAAAGAATCAAACTGGATCAGGCCTCCAGAATCACACATACTCATTAGCATAGAACATTCTCTTAACCCTTCTATGAATGCTTTTGGTGAATTCAAGTTATCTCTTGAATAGTTTGCCTTCAGGGCTCAGACTAGGGAAAACAGTGACTGCCACATGATCAAAATTATTGCAGCCGTGTGCAATGAACTTGAATTTGCAAGTGATCAACTTGGCACTTGCATGCAACATGCATACATTCAGAGTCCATCCAGAACATCATAGATTTCAAACAAAAATTCAGAAATTCCTCCAGAGATAGTGACGTAGTTGCTGCACGACAGCAATTTAACTGCAAAATGACATAGGCGCTCGGCAACCTTGTTTACATAGGAATATAACCAGAATACAAGCAGTTGGCAACCAGCTGAGTTGAGTCCCCTAGTACAAAGAGACGATTTGCATTCACTGCCACAGACTAACTCAACCAGGCGACCTGTGCAGTTGCCTTGAGATTGAAAGTGGTCACCCCGAGGTTGAGGTTGTTGCACACTCAACCTCTGGGCAACCAGCTGGTCCTCACAACTACTTACCACTGGTTTCCGACAGCAAAACAATTCAATGCAATCACTGGGCAACCACCAATTTTTCCTACTAACAAGGAGGTTGCCATTCTACTTTTACTTCAGGAAGTCAAGTGAGGTGATAAAGAGTACAAAAATCTGTGTAGTTGATGGGTTGTGGTGTGAGAATTGTTCAAGACTTTCACTCAGGTAGCTGGGGTTCTTGTCCCATGTCCAATCCATTTTGACTTTTAGGTCTAAGCAAAAGAAATATTTGAAGATTTTCACCAGTGTTAAGCTTCTGTTAGAAAGCCCTGAAGGTAAATTTGACCCCCGTTAGGACAGAGTAATGCTCTTACTTTTTAATATAATGGGGGTTAAAACACTAAAGTGACCTAAATGCAAAACAGCTTAGTTATATTCCACCTTGAGTAAGGAGTACAGATTGTCAAAAATGCAAACATTCCTGTAATTACCCACTTTAAAATCATTCATCAGTTTAACCTAATATTATCAATAGACTGCGTTTGATTTTGGTCAGCTTTTGTAGTGAAGAGTGCAGTGACTTCATGGAACTGATACTGTTTGAGTTAAAATTAATTTTGCTGTGTTGTAATTGTTATTTCTCTTATATTGAGTTATGTGATGTAATTTCCAGTGTTTGCAGAGGTTTGTTTAGGCCACCATGACAGAGACTCCTGTAACTAACTCCTGTAAACTCCCAGCCAGTGTTCATGTTTAGGGTCATTGTTTTAATGTTAATTAAAGCTGTGTTCCTGTAGCCATATAATGTATGAGGCTTGGGGACTATGACAAAAATGAGATCTCTGTCTCTCCTAATAGTGTGCAAGTATATTTTGTGAACTGATTTATTTTCAAGTCAATTAAGCTGATGTATATTGATGTCCCTTTAATTTAATATTAAGTAGAACTCACTAACCTGTGTTAGAATTTACAGTTCAGTAATCTATGTTTCATCACAGTACAAGCAGTACTCTCAATACCTACTATAGCTGTCCTATACATGTCATATTGCTGCTTTGATAGTAATTGTTACTCAGGTATCTTACTGGCATTGTGACTGTTAAGATACTGAATGGGTCTTAATGGGCCAGAGGGCATTAATAATTAGCACAGGTTGCATTTAAAGGGATTACATGTGAAATGACCTACAGCGTGCCCCTCTCAGGTATAGAAGCACACTAAAGGATTACCGGTGCACATACACAAACGTGCCATCTGTGAGAAGCACAAATCAGGAAAGGGATTACAGTATGCCTCTGGAGGGCTCCATATGAGGACTGAAATGCTTAGAGATGCACACAGGAAAAAGAAAAACCCATAATTATAGGGGACTCTGAGTAATCCTTAGTGTTTTAAAGGATGCCCCATTAGAATATGGTGGCTTTTTACAGTAAATGTGCTAAATGTGTCCTCTGTGCTGCCTTGAATTCCCAGTTGAAAATATTCAGCATATTCCTGGCTAAAGCAAAGCAGTTTAAGGTTTGCTCTAATAATAGATCCTCTTATAGTATTAGATATTCATATTTCATTGCCAGTGCTGTTTTGCTGCTTTCATACTTTTTCCTCCTCTGACAGTGCCTATACAGAGCCTTTCCCAATGAACCCCGTCACTGCTGGACTGTCAGCAGATGAGGACCACGGGCGTACCTCAGAGGAGGAAGAGGGGGTTGTGGAGCAAAGTTATGAACGACAGGTGAGTTGTGGGATACAGAAACAAGTGAAAGCAAGGGAGAAGGTGATTGTCCTGTGAGGTACAAACTGATCCAGCAAATCTACCTGAATAACAGAAGTCCTGTTTTATTTTATTTATAGTGCTAGATCTGGATTATCGAAAGATTTCAGATGCACAAACTTTAATAAAAAGTAACACCATAAAAATAAGGGGTAACCTGTATAGTAGAAAGCAGATATTTTACAGTAGCTCAAAGATGGACCCCACCCGTCCTGCTGCTATCACAATTGCATCAGCTCCCTGTTCTCATTATGTGACATTAATTTCCTTGTTCTCCCTTTCTTCAAAGAAAAGCCACAATAAATTAGAGGAGAATGCAATGAGGAAGGGGACAAGTGAGATTTTAGTTGTTGGCCCCAGGAACAGATTCATTTAATTGAAGTGTGTTTTGGTCTTATTTCAAGGAAACGAGGATCGGTGCGACTTTAATGCAGTATTTGTGAAATGCCGCACGTAGGAAAAAATAACACTAACAAAGCACAAGAATTGTGCCGGTAAATCCCTAAAAGGCTTCAATGTTATGTTTTGGCTAGGATGTTTTGAGGCCCTTTGATTAGCTTCTAAATCAATGGGCAGCATTGTTGTCACCACACACACGCACACACACATACACACAGGCTCTCATACATAATGCATCTGAATTTAAAAGTCGCGTATTTGAGAAAACCTTCGTGTCTGCGCTGCGCCGTAATGAAATAATCAGTCTTATTTTGACAGCAGGAATTTACAAAAAAGTGAATTTGGTTTTTCGTCAGTCTCCTCGGCTGCTGCGTGGCTTGGCTGCACATTAGTGTTTGAGAGCAGTAAGTGCCCACGGAGAGCCTTTAAACATGCACCGTGTTCATTCATCTCCCACTGTTCTCCCTCCCTGTCATGCAGATTGATGGCCGATCCCGAGCATTCTACATTGCCAAAGAGCTCGTTGACTCAGAGAGACTGTAAGTGCCTGCGTTTGTGGATTCCCCAATTTGAGCCGGTTGTCCTGCACGTCATAACAAACATCATCCTCTATCAACATCTAATGTTTTTTCTTTTTTATATATATTATTGTTATTTTTATGCCCCTATTTTGTTCTCCAATTCCTTCCAACTGTATCCCTCCTTCTTCCACCTCGTTCATCAAGCTGCATGCAGAGTAACTGACAGCCAATTACACAAGTGTCTTTCACCAGTCTTGCTCTTGCCCTGCTGCCCACTTAACCATTCCACTGATGTAGTTTTTCCATCATGCATAATTTAAATAATTAAATGAGTCCTGTAGAAAAATGAACTTAGTTGTGTAGAAGGTTGTAAATTTCTCCCCGCAGTTTAATTAGATCTAATGTTTCTCTCTTCTTGTTTTGCAGACACATCAGTGCCCTCAAGCACCTTCAGGAGGTAAGAAAGCCTTCACTGGCACACCACAAAAGTGTCACATGGGCTTAAAATGTCTCCTGCTTGAAGGCCCATTAAACTGTCTTGATAACATCATATCCTGTGTGTCTGCTCCCCAGTCTCTGTCTCCATCTCCCCCCCCCTTTGTAAGGATCTGTTCAGGTTTATCAGTGTTGTTGCAGCAAGATCTACTTCCTGGTTTTGACAAAGTTGACATGTTGTACTCTGGTGTGGTCAGTTGTAAGATGACGCAGCGCACACACACAAGGTGCTCCTACCGATGCCGTCCTTGTGTCCTTACTCATCTGACACTGAATATGTGTGCACACCCGCCCTCGAGTGGCAATCTGCCACCTGAAGGTCACAAAAAAAGCAGGAGGAGCCTTTTTTATTTTTTTCAACTGGACGCGCAGCTCGAGCTCCTCGTGACCAGGTGTGCCATCCAATGGAGAATTTCCCTCTCATTAGAGGAACAAGTAAAATTATTGTTGGACAGGGGATTTAAAAGTGAGCCGTGGCAAGCCAGAGGTCAGCCACGCTTTGCAGCCAACTGTTGTCATATCTTCCCATCGTTTCTCACTCACTGCCTGTCATAACAAAACCACATCCCTGCAGAGGCACAAACAAAGAAGGATATTTGCCACCTAAAATGACCTTCAGTGACAACTCTTATTTAATTCAGATTTTAAAAAAAAAAAAAAAAAACCTCTTACATTAGAAGTGAAAACACTGGCAACATGGTGTAGAGAAGTGGCTATTAAGGTGATGGTTGCCAGTACAAATCTGACAGGTAGACTCATTGAAGGCAGGGAAGCCCATCAGTCAGCCTGTACCTTCTAACCTTGAATGAGGTCATAACCTGAATTTCTTATGTGTGGCCCTTCACCATGATTTATGAGAGCCTGCTGTGAGTACAACGTAGCAGCTTTGCGTAATGGGTAATTTGATGCCATTAAACAGCAACTAATGTAAATATTATACAATGAGCCCCACTCATAATCATATATCTGCAGTCTCATCATGATGTTCGGTTATACTAATGAGCTGATGTGTGGCAAAGTGCAGGCAGAGACATATGCTGCAAGTCAATATGGACATCAGTGCATCAGTAGTGAGACATTTTTGCAAGTAATTAATGAACCTTTTTGTTCTGTGTTAATTATCTTTTACCAGAAATTGTCACTTTAATAGACACCAAGTAACCTTGCATTCCTCTTCAGTGTTACCATACCACCTTTTCTGACACCTTTCAAAGGTGACATTGAGGCCTTTTTTTTTTATCATGCATTTGCATAATGCATAGGGGTCTTGTCATTCTTCAAACTTCAAAATGCGATCTTTTGAGATATCAGTCACTGTTTTATGCAGCCTGATCTCATAATTAGAATGAAACAGAGATATTCCAGCTGGGGAACACTCAACATGCACAAACACACAGTCTGGGAAAAAAAACAAGGCGCAGCGTAAAGTGAGAGGCACACATGAGCTATTGTTCCATTGTTTGATAAGGAATAACAAGAACACAAAGAATTTCCAGGATCATGCATCCACATAGGAAGAGAGGCTGTGCTCCTCTTCTATGACTTTCCCCATAACTGCTTAAGCATATGAGGCTTAGACTTATTTTTTTACTTATTTTTTAGACTTTGATTTTTTTTCTCATTTACGACCCGTGGCCCCTGAACAGATTCTCTGTGCCGAATTATCACTGAGCATGACTGGCTGCTCAACTGAGTGCTTAACGTGTTGCTTCTTGACCTGCCTTACGTGAGGAAAATCGGGATAAGGTGACGAGTTAATGGGCAAAAAGCAGCTCATTCATCCATGGATCTGAGAGAGTGTGTGTTTGTGTGTAAGCTGAGGAATCTGACCTGAACTGTAAAAGCAGGTGTGAGAAGTGATGAATGCTAACTCACACGAGATCGATTGCACATGATGGACGGCATGTTCTGAAGCACCCAGTGTCACCACGTTATCTCACGGTCTGGGACATCCCTATTTGTTTTATGGCTGCGCTTTACTCAGAACTGGAATTGATGTGCTCTTATGCACTTCTACCTTACAGACTCTCCATAGTTTTATAGACTGTAGTTTCTCACAAAGCTTTGCTTATAGAGAAAACTGATATTTTTTAACCACGTTAGCAGCTCCTAATGATATACCTACATCCTTTTACTTTTTGTGTTCATTTGCTGAGTAGATAAATAACCTCTCCTCCAGGTTTTCACTCCCATAACTCCTCATATTCATCCTTTTAGTCACTGACGCTGCAGCTATGAATGCCTATTGCACACTATTTATGTGAGCTGAATGAATTTAAGGGACCCTAATTCACTGTATATTAGTGTATGCTGAGAAATTAAAAGCGGGGCCTATGTACAGAACAGGACTGTATCATTAAGTAAGGTCATTATGCAACAGCACCTGGAGCATAGCTCTTGTGCAAGCAAGACCACCTTTCCTGAATGTCTGGACAAAGACCAGTAATGAGATGATATGAGGGGAGGGCAGCAGGAAGGATGTTAAGGAGGATCTGACCTTCCTTCCATTTTTCTCTTGGTTCCTCATTCCTCTGTACCTTTCATTTCTCCTGGCTATCCTCCCCTTCCTTCTTCAAGCCTCACAACAATTTCCTCCATTCCCTTTTCCCCTTTTGCCCCATACATTTGTCTTTTTAAAAAAAAAAAAAAACTCTTCTCACAAATCCTGTTTTCCCTCTCTTGTACAGGACTTTAGGTCAGCGGTGACTGAGGCAGTGGATGAGGAAGGAGAGCCAGTGCTAGAGGAGCAGAGGCTGGGAGAAATATTGGGAGTGCTCCCTGAGGTTTACACCCTCCACAGCAGCATCTTTACCGAGCTGGAAGAGCGGATTAGTCAGTGGTAAGAAACACCATGGTAGTTGATTTCAGCTGTGTTTTGGCCAGTTTTTATTAGATTCATTGTAGCAGTGTAGTGGATGCATGTAGAGACTTTCACAGTGGTGATAATTTACTCTCCACCGAGGCTCTAAAAACCCTCTACACTGTTCAAACTTCACTTTAAAAGACATAGTACAATAGTTTCATTACAGAGGGGTCCTTCTTCAACCAAATGTCTTGGTACCTACTGCCTTTGCTAAGCATATATCTTTTGTTCTGCTGTTGTCCTTCCAGAGCAAAATGGCTCTGTAGTTTTGAATAAATTAAGCAAATTGGGTGCTAATTTCTTTGCTGTTCTTTAACAAGAAAATTACTTTCAGTGATTAAAGAGAATGTACTTATTTTCACTGATTTTCTTCACTGTGAAGGGAGGAGAATCCAAAAGTTGCAGATGTGATCTTGTCTCATCGGGACAGCTTTGGGGTATTTGACACCTACATCTCAGAGTATGACCGCAGCATGTCTCTACTCGAGGAGAGCTGCAGAAAAAACCCGGCTTTTGCCAAAATTGTCAAGAAATTTGAGGTAAAACACTGAACAGACTGACCAAAATGCATCCACATAAAGCAAACTCTTTGTTGTGTTTCCTGCCAAGTCTTTCTTTCTGTTGCCATTTTCCTTTGTTTTGTTGTGTGTTTCTATGAGCTTGAGTTTAAAAACATAGCATGATAAGAAAAAAAAAAAAACAACCTCAGGTTCTCTTTAAATGCTCGTGGAGGGCAAGTAAATCATCATGGGTGCAGAAATCAAACCTAGTGTTTCCCTTGGCGCTTACTTTACAGCTCTCAACTTTTATTTTTGTCACCAGGTTCCACAGGGAGATGCTGGCCTTTCTGAACCCCCTCTATCCCCTCTCCTCTTCATCTAACTGACCTTTCTACTGCCATGCTCGCATATTTTATACCTACTCCACAGCAAATACTCATTCTTTCTCCAGCATGAATCTCTTCATCTGGGAGGTTGGATTTGGGTGAAGGGATCAGCAAGCGCTCAGTCTAATAGGGTCTATGGTCTAATACCATCACAGGGGTTAAAAAATTGTGGACGTGGTCCACTTAATAATCCCTACTTTGTGCTCCTACTGAATATGAACATGTATAGCCTGAGCTGGTAACAACACAACTGACATATTTTAACTAAAACACAGGATATTAAGAAAGCTCATAGATAAGCCCACAGATAAAGCAATCTCATCTTTATGCTGCTGTGTGTTGCATGGAACTGTGAACACAGTTTACTGAGTTAAAACCAATATGAAGCAGCACACAGGTGACCCTGAGTAGAAAATCTACAAAAGCAAAATAATTGAGTCTTTATGAGTCTCATCTCCCTCTGGTTTAATTGATGTAATACAGATCATTAAAAGCACTGCCCAGGCTCACTTATGCTGCACAAAGTTACCTATTCAGCTCAGCTCCTCTGTAACCAAATGCACGCGTTATAAGCTCCATGCTGTATGCTGATTCACCGTGAGTGGCTGACACAATGGTTCCAAGCATTTCTGGTTTGATAAGAAAAGCGAATGGACAAGGCACCAACTGTCTCCGCTCATGAATATTCAACAGCAGCTGCCTCTTCCCAGAAAAAACTTTGGCTCTGCCAGATCAAATATAAATAGAGGGGAGTGGAGGTAAGAAATGACTCACAGCAAACACTGACCTTTCGTAATCTTACGACATGTTTCTACACCTGGAAAAGCGCAGCTCTAAATAACCTTGATCAAAGTCAATTATGTGCCTCAACATGAAGGTGATATAAGCTCCTTTTCTTAAATTATAAACCACTGCTCCCTGGAATAGCCATGAATGGCTTGAATGGTCTGAATGATTTGTATGGTTTGTCTTACATCTCTAAAAGTATCACACAGAGTGGTAGTCACTATTAAATTCTCCTGGGAGGATCGCTGCAGCTGTCAGTATATATACACCCTGCATTTACTTTTCCCTTATTACATATAAGCATGTAACCGGGAGTCTGTCCTTCCCACAGTCCCACACCAAGGCATTATGTGTGGGTGATAAATGCTGTGCTGTATCAAAGTATTGCTTTGGGAGTTACATGGTGATTGTGACCCCACTGTAATCAGGGAGAAAGAGGGCTGAGGGAGAGCAAAGCCAATCATATAGATACACTGTACCTGCTCCTGAGAGGTATTATGTTGTTGTTTGATGCTGGTTGTGTGGCACATCACAAGTCATTATACCTCAGAAAAAGCACAAGCATTGACTTGGGTATTTGTAGTCGCGGCTTGCTGTTATTTTTGCGGATTTAAAAATAGTCAATCTTCATTAGACTTAGCTATTTTCAGTTCTTACCTCCCTCAACACCTCTGTTTCCTTTTCCACTCTCCCGACCAATTGCTTTTTTAATGCCACAAGCCAAAGTCCTGCAGTATAAGTGCTAGCAATTTCATTGTGGATGTGGTGATGACAGTGATAAAGTAGCCCCAGACCCTGATCAGATCACTGCCCGACCCTTACAGGATTACAGCTTCCTGTAACCTATGTGCAAGTGTGTTTGTGCCCCTGCATATCTGCGTCTGATTGTTTTTGCGGGGCGATTGTCATACACAAATTGCGTGGATCTCATTAAACTGGAAGTGCTTTGGAAATCTCTTTCCACAGCACTTCAGCTTGGATTTGTATTCATGTCATAGCATGAATGTGTGTAATTGCTGCGTGTTTCCTCCTGTGCTAGAAGCCTAGGGGGAAAGTGGGAAGCTGTGCAGCAGGTGGACAGAGAGCGATAGGGGGAAGAGAGCGATGGAGTGAAATCCTTGTAAAGGCAGCTGGGCAATGAGGCAGACAGAAGCTAATTAGAGCCACAGCCTCCTTTACAACTCCCCAATTAGATCAGTTGTGTGTGCAGGCAGCAAATCAGCTGGCCGTGACAGAGTGTGAGAGGTGTGTTTTTTTTGATCTGTGCATTTGTGTGAACGTGTTTATTTGCCAGCACAATGCATCACACACTTGCTCTTCTCTCCTCCTTCGTTTGGTCTCACCCAAACAAACTGCAGGCTAATTACCATCTCTCGAAAGCTACTTCCTCTTTACAAGTGTCAATTGGATGACAATTTACAAGCAACACTTGAGTAGAGCGGATGTTCTGAAAACATAATGGAGAGCTAGTTATTACTGTTCTCAATGCATCATGCAGTGATCAGCGGGAGAGGAGGAAAGAAGGGAGACAGAAAAGTAAGGGTAGCTCAAACAGAGGGCTGAAGTTAAGAGAAAAAATGGATCTGAAAGAGAAAAGAAAATACATACATACACACTGACATACACAGAAACATAAAGAGAAGGTTAGCACACATGACAGCCCGCTCATTAAAAGAGGCCTCAGCTTTCTGTTACTTTTGGACTCCTACAATCCAGATATTGAAGACAGAGTGGTGTGTTTAAGTCATATCGCATCGCTCCCCTTTAGAGCCCCAATCAGCGTTATCTCATCAACAGCCAAGGTCTGTGTGTGCATGTGAGGGGTTGCATCATTTGCACACTGCATGCATGTGTGAATGTGTCTGAAATTGGATGATAGAGCTCGTGCTTGTGTCTGCATGGGCTCCTATGTGGTGTGTCTGCATGTGTATGTGTTTGTGCAGTGTAAATAAGATGAAGATGCTGTTTCCCGCAGGGTGCTATCTGCACCTCGCTAATGAAGGATGGGACTTCATTGGATTAGAAAAAAATTCTGTGTGCGTGTGTGTGTGTGCGTGTGTGTGTGTGTGCATACCCAGACCCCCAGTGCTTCTCTACCGCTTAGGGCATAAATACCTGTCAGAGACAATTAGATCCTGATTGATTTTCTAAAGCTGTCTCTGATTGTGCCAGTTTTTGTCCCCTTTCACCTGCAAATGACTGCACTGAGCAGAAGAATGGGAGTTTTAATGTGGGCAGGAAAGATGTGTTAAGGTCATCCTTTCCAAAAGGTTTCCTTTGGTCACTTCTGCCCTTGACTTACAACAACGACTTATACTGGTTAACCTCATTTGCGAGACAGGGAAGAGGCTCTTTGTGTGTAGCTCAGGGGCACCCTTGTGTGCTTTTGTGGGATCTTACTGAGGAGATGGTATTTAATTTCACAATAATGTTGTTGTTGCAGAAATGATATGTCTGTGGTGTACAGTTCAGCAAATGACCACTAATAAAAACCTTTTCATGTAGACTAGACATGCATGATGTTTTAAAAACCTCTAAAATTCTAACGTGTGTGTGCAGACAAGAAGCCCAGAAGAAGCAGAAGTCCCATTGAAACACCAGCTGCTGCAGGTTATAGTGAGAGTGCTTCAGTATCGCATGCTACTCACAGGTAACAGATACACACATACGTGCACGTATATATTTGTAAGGCAAACTATAATTTTTGCTTAATATCAGCTGTTGTTTCCACTTGGAGCAGTTATGTGGTACCTTAACCAGCTAGGTTTGCTGACATTAGCTAACAGTAGCTACCATTATGTTCACACAGCATAGTATTGTGTATCCCAGGGGTTATATTTGGTTGGGGCTGTCTGGGGCACATCCGCTCTTCAGTGTCATCACACTCAGCCTCACTCATTTTCAACAATGTTTATTTTTGCAACACTTTGTCTTAAAGATACAATTTTGTTTGTACCATTAGTTCTAGCAGGACAGCAGTAGATGGATTACACCTGTGCAAATTCAAATTTAACCTCTGTTTATACCAAAAGTAGAAAAGCTATATACAAGAGCAAAACCTGGGTGTGTTAATTTTTCAGTTTTTTTTCTTTATTTATATTATATATATGTTAAAGTCATCTGTTTGAATGTCTTCTTTTCATATATTTTCTCTAATTTCCCCAGATTACCTGAACAACCTCTCTCCTGATTCTAAAGAATACGAGGACACTCAGGGTAAAGCTGCAGAATGAAGCTGTGTGATAATAACCTGAATTGTAACCTTGATTTTTTTTTTTTTTTTCCACTGCATGCTGTGCTGACACACAAGCATACACACTTGAATGCAGCTGTATCAGGACCTAGCTGTTGTGTCACAGCCAATGAGTGGGTCCCTTCTGAGTTCAGTACTCTCTCTTTCTTTCTCTGTTTGTGTTGCAGCTGCCTTGGTGATTGTATCCGAGGTGGCCGACCAGGCCAACGACAATCTGAAACAGGGGGTGAGTTTCTAAGTCTGGATACTCCCTGTGTAGACTGTGTAGCTCCTGTTGAGTTTGACGTATTCACAGCCCAGCGTTGCTGTTGCTGCGTCTTTATTCTGCGTGGCAATGAAAGAACAATTTTCAAGCGTGACGAGATTAGACAGCTGAGGTTATTCTCCCTGTGAATCCTTCTTCTAAATGGATTTCTGGAGTGAAGGGGAGCTCTATTCCTCTTTGACGATCAGCTTGTTGATTTACGCAAAGGGCAAGGAAAGATGATGTCATCAGAAAGCCCCAGGTGTACATTACAAAGGGAGCAGTGTAAAGGGTGGACATGACTTACACCCCCCCCAATCAAATGTGAGCTCTTCATGGAGATAATTATGAGTGAGGGAAGGGTTTGTGAATGAACTGACAAACTCCCCCTCACTGTTTTTCTTGTGTCTCACTGCCAAGCTCCCATTTGCATCTTTGGCTTACCTCCTCTGTTTATCACGCCTTTTTTCTCATCTGTGCACAAGCACTGACGCACACACAGACTGACAGATGGTGGTAGCACGTCTCGCTCTTTGTGCATGAAAGGGAGGCAGGCGGAAAGGGATGTGATACTAAAAAAGTGAGGGATGGCAGAGACAGAGAGACAAGGATGCCTTAATTCTTTGTCTTCTCTTCCATCAGTCACTAGATAATTTCCCTCTCTAACTTCCTGCTTCTCTTCTTCTGCAGGAGAACTTGTTGCGTCTGGTCCACATAGAGTACAGTGTGAAAGGGAAACGGGACTTTCTAAAACCTGGAAGGGTGAGCATCACGTGGTTTTGTTTAACAACATTACTGTTGCACTGTCAAAAAACAGCAACACCAAGATCTAAATGCCCGACCTCTTAGGTCACTTTGAAAACTTAAAAAGACTGGTCTTGTGTTATTGCAATTTTGTAAGTATGAATTTGCCAATCTAACATACAAAGCTTTAATACTATTTCTTTTGGCAGATGTTTGTCAAAGAGGGCACACTCATGAAGGTCTCCAGGAAAAGTAGGCAACCACGGCACCTGTTTCTGGTAATGGCATTACATCAGATACATTGTGTGACTGGTGTTAAGGCTTAAAAATATTTTTTTCCTGCTTTGTTTCTTCAATAGTTCCAAATGCTGCAAATCTTTTGGAAAAGATCCACACCACTCCGTGGTTTGCTTAGCTTAGCTTAGCTTAGCTTAACAAAAAAAAAAAACCTAATAAGAAAAATTAAGAAAATCTGCCTTCAGCCTTCAACTAAGGATATATCTTCTTCATGAAAAAAAAATGGTGGTTTTACAAAAGGTTTTGTCCTGGGCTGTTGGCAGGGGGAAAATTCTAGATGATAGTTTTATACAGATTGGTGTGGAATCTGATGCATTAGCCTTAAGTTCATATCAGGGACACAAGAGTAGTATTGGTTTATATAACCATAGACACTACAAAAAATGGACGTAGCTTCCACGTCTGAAAAGGGAAGCCAGTGCAGAAGTGCCTTAAACGAAGGAGTCAGTAGCCAATGAGTGTGCGGTTTCACAGTCAGACCCGCCCCTCCTTTTTTGCAACAAAGATGGCAATGGCAGAAACACGCTTCAAAATGGGACTTCACAAACCAACAGCTGACGTCACCGTAACTACGTACATCTTTCATACTGCTGTTTATTTAACTCATCATCTGTTTCATGACAGTATACCCTGTCTTTGCTAGAGACAGAGAATTCTGAATAATTTTTAAAGCCAGTACTGATTTTTGGTGATTTAAAAACCGATATTCCAATACATCAGCCCATATTTTTTTTCTTTCCTCCCTCTTGTGCCCTCTGATGGACAAACTATGCAACTTCAACACTCATAACATGGTTGAAGGGTGTTTCTTCCATCTCCTCTTTATTTTTTTAATTTTCATGTATCAGCCGTTATAAATATCATTACCCTTAGATCGTTAAATAACTAATACCAGCCAATAATATCAGCCCACTATTAAATCAGTCAAGCTCCAGCCTTTGTTCAAACTAGAGTATATGATATTTATCCTGAGTAACTTATTCAAACTTTTGGCTATGGCTTGACCTTTGTTTCAAATGCTTTATGCATTGTTTTACACACATTTACCAAAAACACAGCCTCACGTATTCGGTGTCTTTGGAAACTGCAGTTTCTTTTAGAGTTCAAAAGAAACTTCTGTGGTTTTAAACAATGTATGGATGGACAGCACTGGTTAAAATGACTGAACAGTAAGTAAACTTTTTAAAATCACTGTTATACTGGCAGCAGCACAGTAGAAAACACCTGCTGTATTATTTTTTTATGTTAAAAACAAAGCTGGCATGGTCTGCAGAAAATGTGGAGGAATGTTGGGCAGAGGTAGGGCTGCAAGGTAGGTGAGGTTTGTGGGGAAGGGTGGGGGGCACAGGGCCAAGGCTGTAAGACCTCAACTAAACACCACACCCATCTATCCAAGGGCCTCCCTCTCCACTCTTCTCCTCTCCCCTCCTCCCCTCTCAGGACTTGTTTTCCAGGGCCCCACTTCCTTACAGGATGTTTGGTGTGGGTCACTGGATGCCGGCTTCCTGTGTATTGGGAGGGGACTGACAGCAAAGTGAAGGCCAGACACCCTGTAGAATGCAGGGAGGAGGTGGCAGAGGAGGGGTGGTGGTGTTACACAAACACATAATGTGAAATAGAGAAGTCCTATCTATTGTTTCATGTGCAATCAGTGCTGTCTCATGATGTGAATTTCCATGGGCAGCATATCTGCCATAGGATTTTCCAAGTAGCATATAACATTGAGATACTTTGGATTTAATCATCTTTTTCATTTTACTCTCTTCCATCAGCCTCTCAGTGTTTCTAAACAGCCCAACAGATAAGCAGTAGCTGAAAATGTTAATACTTGTAGGCTATTGGGGCTATAAAGCTATTTGCTCCCTTGAAGTCGACAGCTCCAGAGGTTCAGGTGTTATTTATGGGCCTTTAAAGAAACTGAAATACAAACAGTGTAGATGAAAGCAATCAACCACCTCTGTGACAGAGAGAAGCTGCAACCATGTCACTAGCGTGGGCTCAGAAAAGAAAGAAAAGCAGGCTGAATGAGTGAGAGAAGGGATTAAGAGGGAGGATGGAGATCTAGACAGATGCCAGAGGAAAACGAGAACGAGTAAAAGAGGCAGGTAAAAGAGGTGAAGCTTTAGAGGATGAGATGAAATGCCACTGAGGAAAAAGTAAATGTCTTAGTTGCTGAGGTCTCAAGTGGATATATTTTGTGTCTCATGGGTCATGTCTGTGAAATCTGTTAACTTGGCACTTGCTTAGATTTCTGTGGAATGAGTAAATGAGCAGTGTAGGGTGGAGCAGAAGAACTGCGGCGGCTCAAACACAGAGGTTGCAGGCAGGGCTCGGGCTTGGCTATCATGTACTGTTTTGTCTCCAGCCAGTCAGCCAATGAAATGCGTTTCTGCGTCTGTTTGTGTTGTTGTTGTGGTGAAGGTGGCCAGTTCCACCCAGTTCTGGTTCTCAAGTGTAGCCTGAGAAGGCTGTGAAGGCGAGGGGAGGCCTGGAGTCCAGAGCAGGGTGGAGAATTCCTGGATGCTGCCTTTAAGGCCCCAGCGGATGTTTAGAGCATACATAAGGTGTGACCGATGATGTCATTTCTTTTGTCTGTGTTGTGAAATACTTCTCGGAACACAATAGACTCTTGGTGCATTCAGGGGATTCAAATACCTTAAGTCTGACAAGCAAATAAACATTTTCCTTACAGTAATGCCTGATTTTGTTGTGTGCATACATGGGAATTTTGTGCTAACAGGATGCATAGAAGTGAGTGTGCTGTGAAAATCAACCTAGTCCTGAAGCAGTGCTACCCTCAGTGCTGCTTTGGGCTGCCATGGTGCTGATGTTAAGATAACACTACCACCTTGTGTTAGTAGGCGGTATTACATCCTGAGTAAACCATTTTCACACCATAAGAAGAAACTGCAAAAGTCAAAAGTAAATAAAAGGCTTAGTCAACAAATATATGTTTAATTTAAAAAAAAATATTATAAATTAATTTATTGTGTCATTTATTTGTTTCTTTGTTTTTCTTTTGGGGGGTGGGGGTGGGGGGATTTGGGCAATTTCAGTCCACCATAGGACTGTTATGTTTACTTATGTCTTTAGCAATTTACACATTCATCTAACAAGCAAAAGATCCCCAGTTCGATCCCAGCAGGAGACACAGATCCCTTCGGGACTGCGTCAGGAAGGGCATCCAGCATAAACATCTGTCAAATCAAATATGCGGAGCTCCCTGCTGTGGCAACCCCTTGTGATTGAGGGAGCAGCCGAAAGTAGCTTTTATCTCTATATATGTTATTCTTTTGAAAACAAATAGTGAAATCTTGCATAATATACCTCTTTTATTTTCTTTCTTTTTTTCTTCTTCAGATGAATGATATAATGCTGTACACCTACCCTCAGCAGGATGGGAAATACAGGCTTAAGAACACACTGTCTCTGTCAGGGATGAAGGTGCATTAACTTTTCCTTTCTCTGAATGTCTCAGATGATTCCCCAGTTTTAAATACACATTTCTTTTTTTGACTGAACTGAGATCTGGTCTTGTTTGTCACAAACAGGTGAGCAAACCCACACTGGGCAATGTGCTGAACTGTCTTAAGATTGAGGTGTCTGACATCACTATTACACTCTCTGCCAGGTGAGCACCTGACATCTAGAACTCTGAAATTAACAATGTACATATACAGTCTGAAACATCAGGGGCATCAGGTGCAATTGTATTTCTGTATTTTTCTTCAGTTCTGTTGGAGAAAGGGAGGACTGGTTCCACACTCTAAGTCGAGCGATAGCGGACCACGCTGCAGGACTCTGCACATTTGGCGGACCGTGCAGTGAGGTAGGAAAAATAACTTCAGTGTAACCCAACAGCATACAACAAAGGCTTTGTCAAGGAAGAAAACTTTCATCTGTGTGTTAGTAAGAAAATATAGCACAGAATTAGCTGAGATAAGGATTAGTCAGTGGTGATGATTAGCTTTTTAAATAAATTAACATTTGTAAACCCTATACATTGACTGCAGCTGTTACTGAAAGTATAACTGCACATCATCACTGTAAGCATTAATAACATCATTGGTACTAAAATTAATCCTGAAACGCCAAGTGTATCATACTTGATACATGAGCTTTTGAGACCTCTGCATCAGGGTGGGTTTTTTTTACTGGAAAACCTGAATAAATCGCACAATAAATTTTTACGCAATAAATTTCACAAAAATGCCAGATGTAGCAAAAACTATACAAATTAAAAGTCATATGCAAATTGATATTTCATTTCTTTTTTTTTATTATTCGTCAGAAGGTTCGATAAACACTCCAGTTTCAAAAAATTTGAATTTTCTGACAATTATTTCATGGTTCAGGCTTTACAGGGTTAAGAGATGAATTCTGAAAAAAAAAACCCAGCTTTATTCTGACTATAACATCTCAACATCATTGTCCAAACAGGCCCGTGAGAAATTGTGGATGGCCCTGGGTGAGGCTGCACCTGTACTCGTGCCAGTTTCTCATGTGATGATGTGCATGAATTGTACCTCTGACTTCAGCCTCACTCTCAGACGACACCACTGCAATGCGTGTGGCAAGGTCAGACACACAGTCTGCTCTTATTCGAATGTGGTTGGTGTTTGCTGTATATATGTTCGCTCCAGAATTCTTGGGATATTACTAACATTATCTTACCATACCTTACTGTTACTTTGGAAGACCTTTCACTGTTGTTACTGATATCACAGCACTGTCGAGCATGTCACTGATGTACTCGTTCTGTCTGAGCAGGTGGTGTGCCGGGCTTGTTCCAGAAACAGATACCCTCTGAAGTACCTCAAAGACAGACTGGCCAAAGTGTGTGATCACTGCTATGCCGAGCTCAGGAAAAGAGGTGAAGCTTAGCTTTCCTGATGCAGAGGTGCCCTGGCGCCTGTTTCAAAACTCACTGTACAATGTAAACTTTATTGTTTCAGTTTATTACCTCGTTAAGGTAATGATTTTGCATTTGTCTGTAGTTGGAAGTGCATCAGCTGTCTGTGATAACTCTAGCCCGCGGACTCATCGGGCCAGTCGTCCCCTCTCTGCAGTCTTCCAGAGTCTGCAGCCCCCTAGTTTGTGGAAGTCCCGGAAGAGCACATCCCCTCTCAGCCAGGTGGACTATTCTCTAATATCTGTCTGTACCCTTTTTTAAATCCTGATACCTATTTTACAAGTTTCAGAGTGGCAACTTGTAGAGATAGTCATATCACCATGCATCACACATAATGTTATGATTACTACCATAGTAAATATGGACCTCTGTGATATTTAAGCAAACCTTTTAATAACATTCACATTCCACCTACCTTTAGTATAAGTAAAGAACTTTCCCTAACTGGGAATCAAATCTGGACCGTGGCAGTGAGAGCACTGAATCCTAACCACTAGACCACCAGGGAGTTATGTATATGTGGGTTATGTGTGTCCACTGGGATGACTGGAATTCACACCAGCTGATCAGTGTAATGCACAACAGCTGCCACTAGGATTCACACTACCTTTGTACCCCTTTGCCTGTCTTCACAGTTGTAATAAACACCTGACTTATCATTCTTATTATTAGGGGTTCAGGGGTCTGAATGTCTAATATATTACAATTAATCTCAGGTGTCACTTGGTGTGGAGGGCTCCACCATGAGTGGGAGTTTGCAGCGCCGGAAGAAGAGCAAAAGGAAGTGGAAGCGACTGTGGTTCCTCCTCAAAGACAAGGTGCTCTACACCTTCACAGCCCGTGAGGTGAGGGGGCACAGAGTCTCCCACACCAGCCCCAAAACATTCACACATTGTTATCATCACTCAAGCTAAGAGGATTATTCTTATTGCCTTCATCTACTTCTTCTCAAGTGCATGACAACTATTTAACTATATATCCACTTTTCAACTTTTTCAGCCTCATGAGCAGAACACTTATTGACTAATAAAGGGACTCTCTGTGCTCTCCCTCTGTTTCTTTTGTCAAGTCTGAGCATTGCACTGCTTTGTTCTGCATGAACAACTTATTAAGTTGTTATTGCTGCTAACAGCCAGATTGGCATTTTTAACTTGTGCCTGCTTTCTTCAGGATAAAGTGGCTTCAGAGAGTCTCCCTCTGCAGGGCTTCACCGTCAAGCTGACTGAGAGGCCAGAGGGAGAAGAAAGCAGTAACGTATTCCATTTGTACCACAAGAAAACACTCTACTACACCTTCAAAGCAGATGATCAAAACACTGCACGCAGGTCAGTACAAATGCTTTTAAAGGCACAACCACTTTTATGGCTTTTATTTTTGGATTGTCTTTTAAAAGCATGTTCCCTGACCGGGAATTATACACAGGCTGCAGCAGTGAGAGCACCAAATCCTAACCACTAGTACACAAGGGAGCTGTAGCAAGGCATGTCTGGTATGTTAGACAGCAGGCAATGAGCAGCTGATAACCTGCAGTGCAGCATAATGTACTCTCCATGCATTCTCGCCTTCTCATGGAAGATTGCTGTACTGAGCATTAATGAGTCTCTTGTCTTCTGTTAATGTTTGCACTTTTTTATCTGCATTTATGTTCTCTAATGCTGATTTGTTTTGGTAGAATGTGTTACTCTGTGAAAGATGACAGCAGGCTTATTAATACACTTGTTTCAATAAACATGTGACAGTTTGTGGCATCCCTATTTTACTGGTGAAGAGTCGAGTTGGCAGGCTGTGGCTGTGTCATTAAAGTGGATTAGTTTTGTTTATCTCTTCCAACTGAATTTGAGATTTACAAAAGACATCAATTATAATGGGCCATGACAGTTTATTTGAATTGACTTGGTTCTTACTGTCAGCCCTATTATGTAGGGTTTTCTTTCTAGTAAAAACAGTTCAAAAGGGTGCATATATATTTTTGAAAAGTATTTGAATAGGAGGTCTTCCAAGATTCAAATTGGATTGCTTTGAGGGGCTTCTGGGATGGGATGACATGAAAAGAAAAATAACTCCTAGGCACTTTCTTTTAAATTGCAAATAAAATTGATTTTTTTCTCATGGAGCTCCATGAAATCTGTTCTGACTCCCTGACGAAGGTTTGTATGCCTCTTTTTTTTAAGTTAAATATAAGTGTATCGTTAGAATAAAAGAGAGCCTTGGATTTTTATTTTTTTTTTACTTTTAAAGTTCATATTCTTATTCAACAAAACAAGTGAATTTTATTTGGAGCTTAGTTGGATTTATACAGTCATGTGAAAAACTAAGTATATCCTTTCTGCTTCCATAGGAATTAAGAGGGTAAGTAAGAGTTGGGGATGCTGCTAGTCAAATGCACTTGATTAATCTTGATGATCAGCAAGTGTGAGCACCTCTAGAAAAGCAGAAGTTTTGACAGTTTGCAGGTCTGGAGCATTCAGGTGTGTGTTAACACAATGCCACAATCTTCCTAGGAGTGGACGTCCCAGCAAATTCACCCCAAGGTCAGACTGTGCAATGTTCAAAAAGACTACAAAAACCCAAGAGCTACAGCTCAGACTCTACAGGCCTCAGTTATCATGTTAAATGTTAAAGCTCATGACAGAACAATTAGAAAAAGACTGAAGAAGTATGTCTTCTTTTGAAGGGTTGTGAAGAGAAAGCCGCTTCTCTCTAAAAAGAACATGGCAGCACAGCTTAGGTTTGCATACAAACCACAAAACCTCTGGAACAATGTCCTTTGGACAGACAAGACCAAAGTAGAGATGTTTGTCCATAATACACAGGGCCACATTTGGTGAAAACCAATCACAGCATATCAGCACAAACACCTCATACCAACTGTCAAGCAGGGTGATGGAAGGGTGATGATTTGAGTTTGTTTTACAGCCACAGAACCTGGGCACATTGCAGTCACTGAGTCGACCATGAATGTCTCTATATACCAAAGTATCCTAGAGTCAAATGTGAGGATATCTGTCCAGCAGTGAAACCTTGGCTGAAATTGGCTCATGCAACAGGACAATGATCCCAAGAACACCAGCAAATTTAGAACAGATTGGCTGAAAAAGAAAAGAATCAATGTGTCCAGACCTCAACCTGATTAAAATGCTGTGGTGGGACCTTAAGAGAGCTGTGCATAAAAAAATACCGGTAAACCTCGATGAACTGAAGCAATGTTGTAAAGAAGAATGGGCCAAAATTCCTCCAGAGCGTGAGAAACTGATGAAGTCATGCAGAAAATGATTACTTCAAGTTATTGCTGCTAAAGGTGGATCTACAAGCTATTGAATCATGGGGTGTACTTAGTTTTTCACAGTCCTGTAGAAGCCTTCTTTTTCCCAACTGTAATTTAAATAATCCTTTAAAAAAATTATTTAAAAAAAGCCAAAAAGAGAATGAGAAGAGAGTGTATAAAATGGGTGTAAATCAGACAAAGATGTGGACACCTGTAAATTTAAAACAAAAAAGTATAAAGAAAGCCATTGAGTTTTATGATCCGTTTTGCAAGATGTGATTTGCTGGTAATACTCCCTAAATAGCTATGTAGCTATGTAAAAAAAAAGTTGTTAATATTTGTATTAACAATTTAGTATCATATTTCTGGGAAAACAAAATATTGCATCATCCCAATCTCTGATCTGTGGCATAAGGTAACTTTCAAATCCAGCTAATGCCAAGAAAAAAGACAATGCTTTAACAGGTCTTATGTTCCATTGCTTTGTGTTTCAGATGGGTCAATGCCATGGAGGAGGCCACTATTTTATAGCACCTGCTAAGTAAAATAAATAATGCATCCACTCTGTGACTGCAACAAAGCTACCTGCTGCATCTGAACTCAGACCATCAGTAAGGATTCATCACATCTGGCCTTTTGTGGGATATTAAGTGACAATTCAAACACCTGGGAGATTTTCCATGGAGGAATTCTACTATGTGGAGAAGAGCAGTAGAAACCTTGAGTTGGAGTATGATCTAACACATAAAGACTCTTTAGTTCCCAGTGTGCAGATCCAATGGAGTTCACAAGAGCCTTCACTTTTCAGGAGCAGCTCAGATACCTTAAATACTTCACCTGAGAGAAAACGTTTTATTTCTTCTGTTTCATCTTTTTTTAATGCCACGCCACAGATGTCTGCACTTTTCCCAGTTTTGTGTTTTTTTGCGTATTTTACCTGAGTTTCCACTGGATTATTAAACCACTCTTGGTGTTCTGTAGGAGACATCCCCTCACATCAATTCCTTTGCAGTTATGCATGACACAGGTTTGAGGTAACTGCAAAAAGATTAAAAGCAACTTTTGCTTCAGGGTAGTATGCATATCTTGTAAAGGGGGAAATATTTTCTTCCACTTCAGAGAGATACTTGGTATTCTGAATATATATTATGAAGTATACACTGCAGATATTGTAGTGAGTTACATGATTTATCTGTATAAAAATTGTGCTTCATGATGTTCCTAATAAGGGTTCATTTTAATCATCATAGTATATGTACATTATTATTCTTGTGGAGTTTTACACAGTCTTACTCTTGTATTGAATCTAGAAAGTTAAGAAATGACCCTCAGCATGCCGTTGGCTCAAAAGCATTTGTTAAAGGATGCACATTTTTGAAGATTTTTTAAAAAATCTTTTAGAAATTTTTCACACAGTTCTGAAGTGCCAATTGCTTTCTTCCTGTTGAATGCAGTGCATTTTGCAAGTGATGATGAATGTGCCTCATTCTTTGTGTTATCACAGTACTGTATGGAGGGGCCTTGCTTTTTAATCTACTTTTACATACTTTAACCTTATAGTATTTTTGAACAGTTCAGTTACTGTGCACTCACATAAGAATATGCTATTGTGCCATTTTTATGAGGGCCTTTTTAAAGCTGTATATATATGCTGCTAGATATATTCCTTCTTTAGCTGCTTTATTCAACAGACCTACTTAAAAATGCCACTGTCAAACTACCTTCATCCTCACAGTATTAGAGTGATCTCAGCTACTCGTTCCACAGAATTTCATTTATAATCAGACGCATAGTTTCTTATAAAAACCCATCTAAAGGCATTATCTGTTCCATTCAGAATGAAGATCCATCATCAGACAAGCAGCATGATTTCTAAAGCACATGTTTGAGTACTGTTCAGCTTTTCTACCTGTTTCCTATAGCTCACACCTATAGTGTTACTATGGTTGTACCTCTATAGCATATACTGCATTGTAAATGTTTATGTATATAGATGCATAAGAAAATAAACTACCTTAAAAATGTTTACTTAGTGGGCTTTCGCTGTGTCTTTTTTTTTTTTTGTACTGGTGTTCATGCTGTGCTTATCTCCTGCTGGTGATGATGTGAACACATCAGAAATGAGAACACAATGTACCTATACTTCTGTGTTGCCTGTGGTACTGGAAAAACACAGATTGGCTAAATGATCCTTTAATCCAGAAGGGGGCAGCAGTACATCATGTCAAACAGGTCTAATGTGAACTTTAGTCAGCCTACATACTACTGATTGTCTATGTGAGCACCAGGAAATAGCTGGTGCTTAGTTTAAAAGAAGAGAAGTGAAAATAACATTCAATAAACAATAAAAAAGTTGAATGTGCACTTGCATAGTAAAGTTAAAGGAGGGGCTGTTTTGTTGTCAGCTTATTGACATGGGTGGACATCTTTTGTTCTGGATAGAAACAGAGTTTAAAAGACAGGGAAGGAAAAAGGATTTGAATGTTACTGTTTACCTAATTTTGTTTTTTTTATTGTTTTATTGTGTATCAGGACAAGTATGTGACATAAACACACCACAGCATTTATAGCCTTAGCTTATTTGCAAAGGCTGTCCATTAATGGGCCTTTAAAATACATAAAACTCAACCACAAACACAGCAGAGGTTGTACAAAACACAGTCTGCACAATAAAGGCATAGACCGAGAACACAAAACTCACAACCGAACAAAAGGGAAGAAAAACTTCACAAGCACAGCATCAAATTTAGAGCAGCAGATCATCCATAACTACATTACTCATAGTTTCAGACGTAAATTATCTCAGGCAAGATTCAGAAATTCCACATGTCGATCCCCAGAGAAGAAAAAGCTGTTTGTTGAAATGAGGATTTTCACAGAGGCACTTTATACTCCTCACTGGTTGCTCATCATGTTGCTACAGTAATCTTAAGTGGAACCGTGGGGTCAGGAAGCACCTGAGAAGCCTGATCACCTGAGAATGTAGTCATGTTTTTGTTTGTCTGTTTGTTTGTTTGTTTTGCTGTTAGTGATTGTATTAACAATTGAATTTTAAAGTTAATCATGGAGATTCTTGAGTTTATACAGACATATATACTCTTACCACTCACTTCATGAGGTACACCTTGCTAATACGGGGACCCCCTTTTGTCTTTAAAACTGCCTTAATTCTTGATGAATTCTTCTTGATGAAGATTTAAGTTGCTTGAAACATTCTTCAGAGATTTTGGTCCATATTGACATCATAGGATCACCTGCACACCCATAATGCAAATCTCCCATTCCACCACATCCTAAAGGTCCTCAGATGGACTGAGATCTGGTGACTGTGGAGGCCATTTGAGTGCAGTGAACGCATTGTCATCTTCAAGAAACCAGTTTGAGATGATTTAAGCTTTATGACATGGTGCATTATCCTTTTGGAAGCAGCCATCAGCAGATGGGTACACTGTGGTCATAAAGGGATGGACATGGTCAACAACAATACTCAGGTAGGCTGTGGTGTTCAAACAATTCTCAGTCGGTACTAAGTGTGCCAAGAAAAATCCCCCACATTACACCACCATCACCAGCCTGAACTGTTGATACATGTTGTTTACACCAAATTCTTACCCTACCACCTGCATGTTGCAGCAGAAATCAAGACACATCAGACCAGGCAACATTTTTCCAGGCTTCTATTGTCCAGTTTTGGTGAATCTGTGCGAATTGTAGCCTCAGTTTCCTGTTCTTAGCTGGCACCCAGTGTGGTCTTCTGCTGCTGTAGCCCATATACTTCAAGGTTTAATGTGTTGTGGATTCAGAGATGCGCATATGCATACCTTGGTTATAACAAGTTGTTATGTGAGTTACTGTTGCCTTCCTATGAGGTCAAAGCAGTCTGGCCATTCTCTTCTGATCTCTGGCATCAACAAGGCATTTTCACCCAGACAACTGCCGCTCACGGGATAATTTTGCTTTTTTCAGGCCATTCTCTGTAAACCCTAGAGATGGTTGTGTGTGGGAAAATCCAAGTAGATCAGCAGTTTCTGAAATACTCAGACTAGCCAGTCTGGCAACAACAAGCATGCCACGTTCAGAGTCACTTAAATCACCTTTCTTCCTCATTCTGATGCTCGGTTTGAACTTCAACATGTCTAAATCCACTGAGTCGCTGCCATGTGACTGGCTAATTAAATGTTTGCAAATCTAAATCCATTTTGAAAAACTTCACTTGTCAACACTTTTACATTTTAGAGATGTTTTTAAAGTTTTAATTATCAAATAAGAGAAGATGAAGCCTGGTTGAGACACCTCCAATCACAAAGTCCCAACTGACATCGCATAATAGCCAGGATGTGTCCATTGAACCATTAAACACAACTGTGATGTCCTCAGGTTAATTATTCTTTTGTTTTGTTTTGTTTGTTTTGTTTTTCTGAACTGACTGACCTGAGGGAGAAACACACATTTTAGGTCAAATTATGGTGGCATGTTTTTAGAGGCCAGAGGGATTACAACCCATTACTCTTAACTGTTGCAGATGTCATTTGGCCAAATATAGAACATGCTACTGCCAGCACAGATCATAATCAGCCCCCTTTTTTCTCAGGCTTTTCACTGGTAATACAATCCATCGCAGTTCATTTGTTATACCAAGGACTTCCACAGAACCAACACAAGTCCAGCGTCAGCTCAGCCTACCAGGAAAAGAATGACTACTTAAGGAAACAGCAGCAAACATTTCGGCCTGTTTCCTTTTCAGCATGTGCAATATTAATGACCATGAGTTAACCAGATCAGGGTGAATGTGAGAGCTTACTAAACAGAAGGACTTTAATATATCAGCTAGTACCTGATCTTTTGATGACTCAAAGCAGGCATTTTATTTGCTGTTTCATAATTTTATAAGGTTGTCAATACTGATAATAGGGAATTAAGGGAACAGAGGACGGTGTTTGCTGAGAACACTGTTATTGGATACAGAGATCATGAGTGAAAGATCATTGTCAATTAGATGAGTAAAGATGAAGAGGTTGCATGTTAGTCAGGAAATAGGCAGAACAGAAAGTAGGAAGATTGGGGTCGCTCTAGATACACGATCCCAGGAGCCTCAATGACCCAATACTTAACTTGAAGTGACAAAAGAAAGAGAGAAGTGAGAACAGCAATGAAGGCAATGGCAATTGTTAATTTCCTTCAAGCATCTGAGAGTAAAAGTTACCTTGTTCCACATCTTGCACCTAAACTCAGGTCTTGCAGCTTCACACATGAACACATTCAGTAGGCCTTTCCCTTAGTAGACAAGGAAGCGACGAAGCAGAAATTTGTTACGTAACTGCTGGTGTGTTTTAATCAATAGGCTTCCATTCCTGGAGTCTCTGGAAAACTGTAAAAAAAGGAGCCCTAAAAATAGGAACACAAGCTTCTTCTTGTGTACACTTTCCAGTCCACATCCAGGAGGCCAAAAATAAGCCAGAAATTCAATACGAGTCTTTGTATTGCATTGCCAAAACTCTTGTCTTATGCAGGCAAAAATGTTCTGAATCAAACTGAGAATTAAATTAGCAGGAAAAACAAAAATGACCAATTATTTAATTGGTTTTCAGATCAAAGTGATGTTGCTATTACTGCTGTATGTGGGATGTCAAATGGAGAGTTGTCTGTCTCAGAAAAGAACACTGACATCATTGTAGGCACTGTAGGCTGATCAGCAACTTTCCATGCTGGCATCTGAAATTCCTGTCTTAATGCAATACTGTAAGCACAGAGGAAAAAACGTTTGAGTTGTTTTTGAAGAGCAGGTGCTCCGTCTACATTTTTTTTTCTTGTCTAATACTCACGTTAGAGCATTAACATAGAATCTATTACACAATAGAGGATGAGTATGGATGACAGGGGCAGCTGAGTACACTAATGGACGCAACATACCAAAGCCTCACTGATATTCAAGCTGTGTGTGTTATCTGCTTTCACAACTGGTGCATTTTTAGCCACAGACAACACAAACACTTATAGATGTGCTTTTTGTGGTGGGTTTTTTTTTTCCACACAGTGGTGATAACAATGTCATTGCAACAGTGGCACTGCGTCTTTTAGAGATAACCCAAGCCCTAACGTGATGTTTTTGCCAACTTCATGTTGCCACGTATGGGTTAAGACACCTCTAAATCTGCATGAAAACTGGCCTGGTTTACGTCAAGGCCATTTGAATGAAGCAACAGTTGACACTTCCCTTTGTCTACAACCACACACTTTTCAGCCTTGAAATCTGAAAAAGGCAAGAGAGCGTGTATAGAACAGAAAAAAAAAATGAGGAGAAAGAAGGAGATGGAAATGAGGACAGTTGGAGAAAGGCAGATTTAGTCTGTGGCATGTCTCTTGATGAAAGGACCATTTCTCTCCTTTTTTAGGGATTGTTTTTTCTTCCCTCCCTTACTCCCACCGCCCCTCTGTCTGTTCCTCTCATTACTCACTGCAATGTTTGCCCTGGCTCAGCTGGGATTGCAGAAATGGCTACCACAACAGGAACCGTCTGGGTCCCCAGCCCGCTTACATGTCTAATTCACACAGAAAATTTGAAGTCTTCATAGGCAGGCATTTGCTGTGTCATATCATGCTTATACTGTTTTTTTTTTTCTTTGTTTGTTCTGTGAAATTCCCTAACCTATACAGAGAGTTAACAATGTCAAAGTGGAATTTCCACCATCAAAAATGTTGTTTCTCATTTAAGCTTTAAAACTTTTTTTTTTTTTTTTTTGCTCCTCTGCAATCCAAGGTGTTAGGCAGACCTTCATCGTCATCTCATGACTTGTAATATCAGAAAACTGTGTAGCACTCTGACCTACATTTCTTCTTTCTGAGGGTGGTGATGGTGAGGTTTGTTTGTTTTTTTTTTTGGGTTTTTTTTTTTTTTTTTTAAAAAAAAGGGGCAA
>VUQS01030347.1:17656-41652 GCA_015108495.1 Heterochromis multidens | reverse complement strand
TTCCAAAAAAAAAAAAAAAAAACCCGGCTTGGCATCCTTACGCAGCATAAGTACCGTAACAGCAAAGACTCGTAGAATTTTATCAGTCATAATGACTGTGATTGTCCATTTAAAAGTACAGGATGCATGTCAGGCATTGTGAGGTTATTTCATTGACTTAATAGAAATAAAGCAACTCGAGGTCATCTTCAATAACACTACCGAGAGGCTACTTCAATACGGAATGAATTGCTTTTTTGTGGTTAAAAAAAACCACCAAAACAAAACATTCCAATTATCGAAATTGGGTCGATTATACGTGCAATTAATTCCTGCTCAACCATTAAGTAAGTGTTGATTCCGCCGGGGATAAAGAAGCCTTTTAACGGCTGCTGAGGCGGACCCTCCCCGTCTACACGAACATGGGAAACATTGTGGGGGGGTTTTTTTGTTTGTTTTGGTCGTGTTTTAGATTTGAGTCTTGACTCTGGTTGTGTGACATTTTTATTGTGTGTGTGAAGATGGAAGTCAGTGTGATGTAGCCAGGCTCAGAGGCATATAGGCGGCAGAACATGCGCAGTGGCCGCTCGTGCCATATTGGAATGAGGTCGTGAACGAGAACTGCGTCAAGCTAACGGCACGCTGCCGGAGCGACGCCGGAAGTATCCGCGATTTAATCCTCGTCACAGAAAAAGCCCCGCTCGTTGCTCGGACGACGGTTGTGAAGCGCTGGCTCTTGAAAGAGGTTTTATTTTGAAACGTTCAACCGGGGCCTCGGCTTTTTATTCGCGGTAGGCTAACGCTGCTGCGACCGAGCAGGCGGAGAGGAACGGCATCTAAAAAGCGACTTGGAAAAACTACTTAGCGGTAAGAGGCCGATTTTGCGACTAAATATTCACATACTCTGTGTTGTTACGCACAAATTCCTAGCGGTGTTTTGTATTGAGGTGGCGCATTCGTCTTTTTTCCCGTCTCTCAAAAAGATGAGTCGGGTTCGGTCGAGTGTAAGCGCCCTTATTGCTCGTCAGCCTGCTCTTATTGCTCAAGCCGTGACGTTCAGTAACTTGACTCGGACACAGGCGGTTTAAAACCATGTGTCCGAGGAGTCCCGCACGGCCGTTGTACGCTTAGCCCCGCATTTTAATTTATTAGACGGAAATTGACTACATTTCCCCGGCGGTCTGTGTCATGTTCCGCTCAGTGTGAAAGTTAGACCGTCGGCGCTGTAGTCTCTCTCTCTCTCTCTGCAAAGCCATTGCGTTGATGGCCCATCTCTCTTTCTGAATGCTGCGGTTAGTCCGAACAAGCGGCGCAATCGTAAGCTAGTTACAGTTCAAGGATCGTGTGGAAATGTCCAGTGATGTGCCCTTGGATAACTCCATATATTTACAACGTTCAAGTCTTGCATAATGAAGGTTGCACGACCTCATCCGATTTGTGTTGCTACCACCAGGCAGGCTGCATAAACTAACTGCCATTCCCCCCCTTTTTTTTTTCCTCCAGCTTTTTAAGGCGGATAAACGGGATGATGCCCATAATATCCATATTTTCTTGTCATATTCAGCGTTGACTTAATGCACCCTATTATTCATCAGCCTTCTTAACTTCCCTATTGTGCAACTTGAGTGATCCGCTGGCTGGCAGCGCTGCTCGGCTTGACGTGCCGCTGTGCAACGAGCAGCATTTACTGCAACTAAATGAGGCACTTGAATGAAATAGCTTTTATTTAAGCGTGTTGTACTGAGTAAATGGGTCTTTTCCATTTTTAGCCTTCTTCTTTTTTTGGGGGGGGGGCGGGTGGCGTGAAGTTGTAGCAGGTTTGACTGAGATGGCGCAGTAATGCACGGGAGCAGGCCAACTCTTATTTGTTGGGCTTTTGTTTCCAACCCTTATCTCTACATTAAAGATGTCAGGGTGTCTGAAGTTATTTAAATCGCCTCAGAAGGTGGAAGGTAGGGGGGCTGTCTAAGGAACCCGACAGGAATAACCGACAAGGCTGCTGTTGTGAATTTTATAAGATCATTTTAAGATGTATAATCAAGAATGACATGGAGTTTCAACTTTATGTGCTAGCCCTTTAAAGGGGGATTTCACTTAACATCCAAAACGATTCTCACTTACCTATTGTGCTATTATTGACCTATAAACCACGTGGCTTTTGTGGTGTGAGCTAAGAGGTATCAATCAGAAATTTCTGACATGCAGTCAATAGTGTGTAATTCTGTTTGTGGTGTGGAAAAAAAAGAAATAAACATTTAAAATATTCTACAGCAACACCTCTTGGCATTTAACTTAACCTCAGATCTCACTGTACACAGTTTATTTTTAACTTCTGTTTTACCACATAAAATGTTCCTGTTAACACAGTGGGTTATTTAGAGTGCGGTGGGCTGTCACAGTGTTGCTGCTGAATTTCTTTTTTTTTTTTTTTTTTCCAATTGTTACATTTCAGAGCTGTAAACACCACCAACAAAACTCTGTTTGGTTTGCAAACAAACCCCAAAAGGAAGACTGCCAGCATGATTTGATAGTACTACAGGTGTAAATTAATATCAAACGTAACAAATAAGTTTTATTGTTTGTATAGGTCAGAATGTCTGCTCTTAACTGGAGAAATGCATTTTTGGTCTTATCCACTGGTGACTGGTGGATGCCATTTAATCCCCACTATTAAATTAGTCACTTCCCCATTTAATAGTGGGGAAGTGACTAATTTAATTTTATTGAAAGCAGATTGTGTTCTAGAAAAGCCACACTGTGTGCGACGACTTATTTTGTCAGATTGCATTTCCTTCCCCGAGACATCAGAGGCTCAGAAAGGCATCATTAAGAAAGCTCGATGGCATGCTAAGTGCTGATGAGAGTATGACTCGGTGAGTGTTTGCAAAGAGGATGTAGCGTGGATGTCAGTTGTGGGTGCGTACACATTTGGCCCTTTCTCTTTCAGGTTCAGTCAGAGTCTCGGGTGTAGAAAGATTCAGGCAGAGCTGTGATCCACTCAGACCACTTTACTTTATATGAAACAGGGGAAGTTGCTTTTCTTCCTGTCTGCTGAGGCTGTGCTGTTACACAGCAAAAGCGCTGCAGAAAGCTACACCTCACTGAAGTCACAGTGAGATAATGAACTGAATGGGAAACGTAGCCATATTCTGCTCATATTAGAAGCAATACTTAACGCAGACATGCTCTTATTTATTCAAGAATGCATGATTCAGTTTTATGTTGCTTGATTTTTGTTAAATTAATAATTAATTAATTAATTTAACCAGGAAGTCCCATTGAGACCAAATCTATTTAACAACCTGGCCAAGGTACCAGCCATACAAGCTCAAAACATCTAAAAAATGCAACAAATACAACATAAAATCCAAGATCTACAACATGATACACAGTATACAAATACCCACAACAAAAGCAAACCCACTAGTGGCCTCTCAAGTAAAACATCCACGTCTCCTTCACCACATTCCTTATGATGCTTTAAATTCAGCAATAGACATAAGCATGTTTAAGTTTAGGTCTTTCACGCAGGCACAAAAGAGAATAGGAATGGCATGAATTTGGATGTCTCTGCCTTGCTTGGGGAAGGGTATTCTTACGCAGCTCAAGTCAGATTCCTAGTATGTAGATGCTGCCATTTCTAGCAAACAAGATGGAAAGCATTACAACAGCAACAGCATTATAGGCTAAAGGCAACAAGTTGTGCCAAGAAAGTAATAATGAAGTTATCCAGCCTACACTGAGTGTGTCGGTCAAAATGGGTAGAGTATAATAAAGAGCAGCAGTTCTCAGACGGACTATAACCATTAGTCTGCAAAATATTTTACTAATTTATGACGAAACCAGCCAAGATGAGTTACTTCAAAAGTTTTAATCCTGTCAGGTTTACTCTCACCTCAATTTGAACAAAATGGCCATAATTTAAAAAAAAAAAGAAAAAGTATATGAACAGTAAAACGTAGTTACATTTGAAATGTTAAAGTAATTAGTTTGAACAGTTTTAGAATACAAATAGTTCCAGTGGTGTCTGTGACTATAATTGGTATTAAGTATTTGGGTTAGGATTATCAGGGGTCCCTGTGAGCAAAATGCTTGAGGACCTTTGATATAGACTGAGTCGTCACAACGGAAAACTCAACCGAAAATCCTCGATGTGTGATTTAGACAGTGGTGGAACAAAGTTATCACAGCATTATGCACACATACTTGGAGGGAAAAATGAAAAGAGCAAAGAGGGAATTTGAATTATAAAACAAAGACTTCTTCATATACGTACAATAAAACCAGAGAGAGCCGAGAAGAGCGGTGCACTCACTGTTTGACTGACGGGTATAAACAGCAGCAAGAAAACTATTTCCAAACTATGACAGGGTGTTCAGAAGGAGAAAGGGAAAATATCTGATATGTTTAAGCAAAATGGGGAAAAGAACCGCCAGTAGACTCCTCACAGGAGGACTGCTGTTCATTGTTGAGCACACATCATTAATCCCTGAACTCGAAGAAACTGAGAAAAACTTGATCTGTTTATTACACACAGTCACAACAGAAGTGCTAGAGACGCTGCAGCCACATGAGTGCCAATCACCCCTGTAGCTTTTGAAGTATTGGTCCAAAAATTCTGATATTTAAAAAAAAACCAAAAACGTTTCGCACTCTAAAAGATCTTTGGATATACAGTGCCTAATGATTCCCAGGTCTGGTGTCTCTGTGTAATAAGCGGCAGTGTAGTTGTTAAAACAGACAGGTATCTGTGTAAAATGGTGTTTATTGCTGGTAACAAAGTGGTTACAAAGAAACGATACAAATCTGAGCCTCCAGTCCCTAAGCAATGGATGGATATAGTTAAAGAATTCTTTGTGATGGAAAGGGTGGTCTAGAGATGGACCACCCTTATTTTTCTCCAGAAAAGGAGAAAAATATAGTTTTACATTAAGAGGGTGCTACTTTTGTGCAATTCCTTTATGGACAGTAATGGACTTAATGCATTATCATTGTTTGAGCTAGTGAGACCCTTTTAGGGTTCTGTTTCTTTATCCATTTTGTCAAAAATGTTAAAATTCATTAAGTATAAAATAAAAAAGAGAAATCAGTTTAGAAGAAGGCCCCTAAGACTTTGCAGTCTTGTCAGATTACAAAATGTAATCAGTGAATTCATTAATGATCTAATATGTGAGTTAGAATATAGCTTTCTTACTTAGGGCCTGTAGCTCTGCTCCTATCTCCACTGCTCTTTTTCCACTCTGGTGTGAGGAGTGTAACCCCCCCCACCCCCAGGACAATGAGGTCCTCTGGTGTGTGTTTGTGTATGTGCTGGAGGGAGGGGGATAAAGACAGAGAGAGTATGGGACAGGGTCGTGGGTGAAAGGCGGCACTGGTCCCGGCGGAGCACGGGGGTCGCAGTGGCAGTCCGGCGGTCGGGAGGGGGTGGCTTCTGATGGCGGCCTTGGTTTTAATAGAGACATCAGATGTGACAAAGACGGGCCTGACAGGGTGCCTGAATGGAGCTGCAATGACAGACAAGCTCTCCTCAGCATCCCATACAGCATGCTCTCCACCGTCGTCACGCCCAGTGCTCCCTTCTTTCTCATTCATGCCACTTCTCTTGTTGTATTAACTTATTTCATCTGGCTCCCACAATGCTCTGGGTCAGGTTTCATGTGTCAAAGCCTGACGTGAGTCCACATTCATGTGTTTGAGTCTTCACATTGGGCAGAAAAAGGCATATGATTGCGGTTTTAAAAAGAAGAACCCAAATGAGTTTCACAAGTAGAGGTGAGGCTGGATGAGATTAGCATAGTTCCTTATATTTTCCAGCTATCATACCATCTGGTGCGTTACTTAGGTGGTAATTCTGGGACCAGATAGGAGCACTTTGAATATTAATGTTAGATCTTCTCTAAAGACACTGGCAGTTCTATTATCAAGAGGCAGCAGTCCTTGATTTTAGAATGGCTCAGGGATTCAAACTAATGCAAATTCATTTTTTTGTTTTGAAGCACAGTTTGCAAATTAATGCTGTTGAGTTTTCTTTGTCTTATGTCTGCAGTTTGACCCAGTGGTGCAGGTTGCTCTGCCTGCTAGTGTGATGCTTTTTATTCTGTACGGCAAATGGCTTACATGTTGTTTACGGATACTGATGGTTATATATTATAATAATATATAGTGCTAAAATGGAGAAATAGGCATAACAATGGTGTGCCACAAATGACTGTGAGGAGGCTGGATAAGTGCAGTGTTTTAATTTCTGTGTTTCATTCTCTCTGTTGCCAGAGTTTTGGAGTCCTAGTTGGCCGTGAGGGGGCACCAGTATGAGCCAAGAGACACTGGTGTCTGGTAAGAACAATTATGTGAATAAATGTGTAAAAGGGGTAAGTTTAAGGATGCCTTTGATTGTGAAATTCTAGACCATTGCTGATATTTAAAATAACAATTTGGCTACACAAGTCTTGAGTCACACCTCATTTCTTTATATTGTGCTAGGAAAATGATAAATAGGTGCAAATGGAAATACAGTATATAAGGCAAAAACAGTAGAAGTGAAACAAAACATTTTAGTTAACAAAAATAAAAACAAAAACTAGACTTTTGAAAAAAAAAACTAACTGAACCAATTTTGTGAACTTGGAAAACTAAATAATATCAAATAAAAATGTAGAGGAAATATCCTTAGTTTTAGTCTTTGTCAGTTTGGTAATATTTGTTATGGACATTTGTTATTTATTGTAGTGATTTTCCTAAATCTTGCCTCTGACATATACCCTCCCTACCATAATACTTAAAAACACTAAAACTAACATTGAAACTAATGAAAACAAAACAAAAACTAAACTTTTTAAACAATAAAAACTAAACCGAAACAAACAAACCCACTCTGGAAACTAACTGAAACTAAACTGAATTAAAAACAGAAAGTCATAATGAAATTTAAAAAAAAGACTATTTAGAAAATAAAAAAACATTAATAACTCTGCTTATTGAAGGACATTCAAAGCTCTTCTTTGGATGTTGGCTGCATTTTGTTCTGCTCTCTGTCAAGATGATCCCACACTGCTCCGGTAAAGTTGAGGTCCGGACTCTGGGGAGGCCAGTCCATGACTATCCAAGTTTGCTTTTACTGCATTGGCAGTGTGTTCGGGATCACTTTCATGTTGAAAAATGAAGCTGCTCCCAATCAGGTGCTTTCCAGATGGTATTTGATGTTTGATGGTATTTGGTATTTAACAAGATCCTCAACATCACTGGCTGAAATGTAGCCACAAACCATGATAGAGCCTCCACCATGTTTTACAGATGGCTGTAGACACTGTTGTACCTCTTTCCTGACCTCCTGGGATAGAAAAAAATATGTGTTTTTGCAACAGGCTGCTAGTAACAAAGTGTCTAAAGATACCATTTGAAACTGGTTCTTTGCTAATGTGTAGACACAACACTGGTTCATCCCTTGAGTTAGGTACCTTTTTATTCTTGAATGATTCACAGGTCAGTGTTAAGTGACTTAATAAACAACAACAAAAAACATTCCTCACAAAAAATGGTCAGCTACAAGGACTGGATTAAAAATAAGTGAAAAAACCACCAATGTTCAAAGAAAAACTTTGAAAGCCTGGAGAACTATTGCTCAAGAAAATCTGGCTCCTTGGAACCTAAATGTAAAGAAATGAGTGGTGGCTCAAGACTTTGTACAATACTGTAGCTGATAAAGGTACAATATTTGATGCAACAATATTTTATTTTAAAAAAAGCAAACCAAAAAAAGAACTTAAGAGCTTTATTATGCTCTCTGTGAACATTTAGCCTGTGCAAAAGTTATGTTGCACAGCAGCAAAACATCATCAGTAAAGGTCATTTTATCTGCTGATAGACTGAAACCAGCTTCTGCCGATCTGCGACCGATATATCGGTGCATTCCTGTGGAAGATAAAATGTTGGAAAGCAGGTTGACGAAGAAAAATGTGGTGATTTTTGATGTGTGTTTGTGTTCCAGATGGAGACTCTGCTCAGGATGTTCCTGACTTTAACTGGGACGATTACCTGGAGGAGACCGGAGCCGTGGCTGTGCCCCATCACAGCTTCAAACATGTGGGTGCCAACAACCTTGACAGCCTACACACATCTCTGGATAAGCTTGTGCTAGCTATTTCTAATCAATTAACAAGCTTCTGTGTGAAGTCCTTACTAATTTCAGAGAGACTGATGGTATCAAACTGTGCATTAAAACTTAAATAGAAGTTTTTAACCTTATTAGCATGCCCATATGGTGTTTTTATTTATATGCTAGTAGAGACAGAATGAGTAAAACAAGCAGTCAACATTTTGTCTGAGCATTCTGTTTGTAGTAACAGCAGAGTCAAAGACTGATTTCAGCTTCAAGTTTTGAAGTAATCCAAAGAGATTTGACCACATGTTCTTTGCAATCCAGTGGATTATATGACCAAATATTTCCATGTGCTTTGTGCTCATTTTAAAGAAACCTAACCCAACCCTGTGCTCTCTGGATAAGTTGCCCTTTCTTAGATGTAGCAAACAGCAGGAGAGGCTTTGTGTCAGATATGTTCTCTCATAAAACTAAAGGTTTTAACACATGATACCTTGAGCTGAAAGCTGGTAGGTAGATTTATTTAGGATGAAAACCAATAGAATAAAAGTCTTTTCTTTTATGTGGATTTGATCTCCGGTTTTCCGTCCTCATCTCAGGTGGACCAGGGCCTGCAGACAGGGCTGACTCCAGGCATGAAGCTGGAGGTATGCGTGCGCTCCGAGGCTGACAGTCCTTACTGGGTGGCAAACATAATCACTACATGTGGACAGCTGCTACTTTTACGCTATGAGGGATACCAGGATGACCGCCGTGCTGACTTCTGGTGTGACATCATGACGGCAGACCTCCACCCTTTGGGCTGGAGCCGGCAGCACAGGAAGACAATGAGGCCCCCTGAGGGTGAGGCACTGCTGGGGTTGGCATGGTGTTTTTTTTAAATGAGGGAGGCATAGTTAGAGCTGATTGATCTCATTAATCACAATTGATGTAGAAGAACTGACACCCTCACCCCCCACCCCCCCAAAGAAAAAAGTCAATTAATCTTTCTGTCTTTTAAATGGAAGGGGTTCTGCTGTGGAGAAGACACAGTTTTTTGTACTGTCTTCATGCCAAAATGTAATTTAATGTTGGAACTCAACTAGGTAATTGGACTTTTGTTCAGCAGTTAGATTTGGGTAATGAATATTTCTGTTCTCCTGATATGCTGCTGGCACAGTTGCCCACAGGTGAAACACTTGGGTTTCCCTTCTGACGTTCTAGTTTCATGAAAAATAGATTTCCCTGAAAATGGGTAGGCGAAACACTGAAGCAAATTTACTCTTTTTCTTGTGTAGTTCTTTTTAAATGAATGGGGACTTTTTTTAAAATCTCGATACTTGTGTGTATAAACAGAAAACATTACAAAACAAAAGACTTGATTTGCCATTTCAGGATGTTGTAGGTGACACAGTTGAAAGTTTTTCATTGCTTGAAGGTCTGATAAGATAATGTCTTATCTTCAATATATAATCCCTCTACTTTTTTCTGTTTTGTAATTGATATAATGCTTTGAAGCAACTATGTGAGGAAAAATTAGAATGGGGATGTATGTAAGGAACACCTGCTTGTTTGGTTAATAAACTAAACAGTGTATGTGAATCATCTACCTCAGGTGTGCGTGAGAAGCATCAGGACTGGGAGGCTTTGCTGGAAAAGGCCTTGGCTGAAGAGTGCAGCGCACCTGCCAGCCTGCTGGAATTGGTAAGGCAGGGGAAGGAAGCAGCTGTGCTTCGTAAAGGCTACTCACACCCAGGGTGGGGCATTAGCTTTCGGCATTCTCAAGTTTCTACCCGTGCCAACAACAATCTCCTCTATCAGTTCAGATTTACAGTATACAGTGTGTAAACCCCTGTGCCATATCACGTAAATGTCAAATAATTCAAAGTTGCATCCTCTCACAGTAGACATGAGCAGAGGAGGGATGGCGAATATATTGGGGATAGGATGTTGAAGATGGAGCTTATAGGCAGGAAGAAAAGAGAAAGACCACAGAGAAGTTTCATGGATGTAGTGAAGGAGGACATGCAGAGGGTTGGTGAGACAGAAGGGGATGCTGGGGATAGGGTGAGATGGAGACAGACCTCTAAAGGGAGCAGCCGAAAGAAGATCCTGTCACAATATTTGACTTACCTTTAAGAGTTTAACAGTGGGATATTAAATTTTATTCAGAATTACAAAGTAACAAATTAGATTTACTATATTAAAATTCAGGCCCTGTAAAAGGAATTCAAAGGAACAGAAGTAAGTGCACCTTTCACTGTCAGGATTCACAGCTTTTATTTTTGTCAGTTCTTAGCATGTCAGCCTTTATTTCTGATGCCAGACTCCCTCAACATGGACAATCCCAGTATTTGTGGAGAAATGCCATCCTTCAAAGACATTTTTTTTAGCTGTGATGTGCCAGGGGAGTTTCCCAGCTACCTTTGTTTTTAAAATAAAATTCAATTTAGGGCACATGTTTGTCCAGGTCATAGTTTTCACATTTTCCTCTTCCATCGACTCTTTGTGTGATTTATTTTTGGCAGTTTGATTTTGATTGTTATCATGCTGGAATATTTATCTTCTGCATATATTGTGTAGACCTTATCAGCCAGTATTTTGGTGTATCCAAAGGCATCCATCTACAAATGTCATTCCAAACAGACTGCCTCATGCAGCCCCATATCACACTCATCTCCCTTGCTTCACAGTCAGAACTTTGGTTTCACTGTGGTAGTCTTGGCCAGGTCCACGCCAATCATGCTGGAAACAATCTGAACAAATTTATCTTTGTCTCATCTGATCAAAGAATGTGCTTCCATTATTAATAAGGCTTTTTTGTGTAGTTTAGCAAAGTTTAATCTTTTAATTTCGTGCCAAAGAGGAAGCAGGGGGATTTTTTTTTCTTGGCTGGTGTCCATAAAAGCTGACATTAGCTACACAGCATCCTTCACATTGTCTGAGCTGTCGCAGAGCATCTCATTTCCACTGATAACCCCTGTGCCAAGTCTTTTTTTTTTTTTAAGTCTTTTTGTACAAGTGGTACTTGAATTATTCTATAACTTCTGATTACTGTGGAAATTATGTTTCCACTGATTTTTAGTTGGTTCCTTATCTTGTGTCCTGTATCCTTTTGCATCTTTGTGAAGTCTGACTATCAGATTCCTACATTGAATTTCTACTTTGGGGCCTGTATTCTCAATATAGTATCTCTGTGTTTATGAGAGGAAACAGACACAGAAATAAGGCAGTTATTAGAGATGAATTACTTTAAATTTTAATGATATTGTACAGGAGTATACTTCACCACTGTTTGCTACTTAATTATTTGTATCTTCTCTATAGTCTAGATTTATATCTCTAATGTACATTAGACTACATCTCATCTTGTACTAAATAAGGTTTTATCTAGTGAAGTCTGAAGTATATAGAACATGAGGCTCTGAGCTTTTGTTTACATCACGAAGGTTGTGCTGCTGGAAGCAAATACACTGTAGGAACAGTCTGTGAAATTCTTCAGAGGCATTAGTTAGCTTTCAGTCACCGTGCTTCAGTTCTGCCACTTAGTCATGCAGCGCATTCTCTCCACTACAAATTCCTCTCCTTGTCTAGGCGTGTGTTCATTTGTGTTTGTGTAAGTGTGCTATGTGCTTTTCATTTACCACTCCTGGCCCCTTTCCAGCCCCAGCGTGGTAGAGACCCAGTGGAGCTTCTGTGTGCGGGCTGCTATGTGGAGCTCCAGGATAGCATTGACCCAGGGCTGGCCTGGGCTGCTGAGGTGGAGGAGAATGTCGGAGGAAGGTTGAAGCTGCGGCTTGTAGGCACAGAGGGTCTCCCAGACACACCTGCAACCCTCTGGCTCTTTTATCTACACCCACGCCTACACCCACCCGGCTGGGCCAAAGAGCACGGCTGCACCCTCAGGCCTCCTTCAGGTCAGTGGCACCGACGTGGGTCAGGTTTTATATCCAGAAGAAAAGGAAGTTCCTTTCTTCTTGATTTATAGATTTCTAAGAATACTGCCAATGCATGCATTAGTGAATGAATTTAGAAGGAAGGATATGTAAAAAATCCACATGAATGCATGTTTAATTATCTAGTTTTAATTCTGTTATTACCTTATACACTGTGTCATTTATCATATCTAGTAGCCCAGCAATAAAACTTTTCCAATACTTCCCGCGAGACCTTGAAATTAATTTGCCATGCAGGATTTGATAGATCACTGCTAATACTTCTGAAGTGGAGACACTTCTTTAGCACTGGAGGCTGTAGCTTTCTCCTTACACAACTGATCTGCCTTCTAGTACCACCAAAACTGAAGTCTTAATTTACTTTAATACCATCCTTTTTAGAGCTCAAATACAGAATAGGGTTAATGAAAGGAGTGAAATGGATTTGAAAGAAATTGTAGTGTAAAGGTAAATCAGAGCTTTTTATATGACTTTTCTTATTTGTAAGGTGTTTTTATTATTATTAAAAAAAAAGGCACTGATTTCATTTCAGCCATTTAATTTCTGTCTGGAATCCAATATCCTGTGATAAGAAGTTTCAGTTTTGTGGTTGCAAAATTGTGGAGAGCAACACTGATTTTTTTTCCTTGTTTAATTAACTGTGGGCAACTTTTTGAAGGTCTAGACTAGAGAACAAGCTGACACACAGGCTGTGTTTTGCCAAGTACTGCCATATACTTTGTTTATTTATTCAAATAAGAAGGCATGCCCTTGATAATCAAACATTACCACAGTTATCTTTAGCAGCTGATTGGTCGTTGTTTCAGATCTGTTAGGTCTGCGGACGGAGGAGGAGTGGGAGCAGGTGAGACAGAGGATCAGTGACCTGCCTCAGGATGATGCTCTGACCGCAGAGTTAACTAAAGTACGGTCAACTGTGCTCTTTATTTGTTCTTCCTGACCAGAACATTTCTCTGTTTATTCACAAGTTAACATTTGATATTTATGCTTAACTGAAAGTGGCATTCTCCAAATTGGGTGCTGAAACATTTTTAAGACCAAGGCTTTTGGAAATGGCTCTTCATACAAGTGTTTGTTTGTCTCAGGATCAGCCTGCCATCGCTGCTCATTGTTTCAAAGAAGGGATGAAACTGGAAGCTGTTGACCCTGCTGCTCCCATTTCCATCAGGCCTGCATCTGTCACCAGGGTAACAGAATTTCCCATTAAATCTGTATCTTCTGTGCTGCAGTTTTTCTTTTCCTGTGTACTGAGCTTTTGCTTTAGTTGCTAAGAATTTCTTTGTTATCACACTGCAGTGAAACTCAACTTACAGCTTGTCATTGGCTTGCCGTACACTTTCTATTTCAGAGAAGTAGGATAGCTATTTTTTAACTGTGTACTGTTTTTTACTCATGGTTTTCATTATGTTACAATAATATATATAACACAATCAATAATCAATAATTTTTGGGTCAGCTCAGCACTAATTATATCTGTGTTTATTGTTATATGTGCATTGTGTGAAAATAATTCATGAACCAGATCCTGTGAATACACACCACGCCTGGATCCTGTGAAGCCTTTTACAGTATTCATTAGTCATAGTCATTGTAATGTTTATAGAATAATTATGAACTTCTACTAAACAACTTCAGAACTTAACATATAACCACAGAAGGAATATTACTTCTTTTTTTTAAAACAACATTGTGATGCACAATATTCTCAGTCTTGTGTTTTCCTCTTCAGACACAGGGGATCCAGTCAAACATAACAACACAAATTTAAAAAAAACCCTTCCAGATAGCACGATTTGGCCAGCTCTGCCATTTAAATTTAATATCTAATGTGAAATAATCTCAAATTTCAACAGCACAAAATGTTGTCAATTAAAAAGAATACTAAATATTCCTCTACAGTAGATTCCTAAGAAAACAGTCACCGTTGATGAAGGACTTTTTATCTTTTCCTGCCAAGTGCAGCGCATTGCCCCTCTTTTAACCACATCTCCATATAGGGAAGGAGGCAACTTATGTTTACTGAGATTAGAAGCAGACTTTCAAGTTTGAGAGTTTATAAATATGTGAAAATGACTCATCTCTGTAACGTCTTCTGCAGCATCCTGGGCAGCAGGTTCTAACTTGTGAATGAGGCAGTGATAAAGGTTGATCATTTTTTACACAGAAGTGTGGCTGCTCCTCTCTGTCGGTCCATGACAGCAGCTGCACCATCGCTTGCAAAGCCAACAAACCATATGCGCAATTTCTTCGCACTTCATAACTGCAGGATGTTGCAGACGGCTTCCCTGGTGCATAGCTGCAATTTAACAAGTTGAAAGAAGGGGTTGCACAGCTCACTTTTGTAGGGAATTCTGATGTCAACGATCAGGCAAGCGTTTGACACACAGCAGGAAAATTTATAGGATTTTTGCACAGTCTCCTGACGCTCAGAATCTGGTTCATTTCTTTATTTAGTTAAAAATCGTTTCTACTCAGAAGTAGCAGTGCTTAGTGAGTTAATGAAAAGTTGAAATGCAACGGGATCCGGCTCATCCCCCCAAGCAGTCACGAATTGCGAGTGCTGCAAGTGAAAGTGACTTTCTGATTTTATTGTCCTTTGCGCTGTAGACTGTTTCAAGATGCTGTGCTAAAAATCAGAGCGGGGGATGATTTTTTAAAATATTTTTATATCCCCACTGGGATTAAAAAAAAAATAAAAATTAAGCAGAGGGAGGGACATGTAGACCAGAGGGGAGGAAATCCTCCTCATCCCTCCTGGCAAATCATAGCCTGTATATATGTATATGGGTATATAGGTATATATGTATGTAGTATATGAAGCTGCCAAAACTGTAACTGAAATGCATCAGCAACTATTGAATGTAGTAAAATATATGATTTATCTATCATACAGGCCTAGTGTTAGTCTGTGGATCAAGTTAATGTAGTTCATAGGTCAGTTAAATAAATAATTTCAAAGGAAGGTATATTGTGGGCCTTTTATTGTTTATTAATTTTATCTGATAAATATTATTGTTTACTGGCCCCTTCCCTCCTGTCTTTTTTCAAAAGTGCCCCCCACACAAAGCAGCTAGAGTATCCCTGCAGTACTGTCTTTACTCAGTTGAAAAATGATTACCCAACATACTTAAATATGGCTGAAACAATATTTGGTATAAGAAATGCTAAATTGCTAAAAACTCAACACAGTTCGGTGTGACTCGGAGAACTAAAACATTTGACAGTCTCTCGGTCTGGTGTTATATATTCCAGGTGTATAATGAACAGTACTTCCTGGTGACGATGGACGACCTTTGTGATATCGAGGAGTCAGAGAGTGCTGGGCGATCCTTCCTGTGTCACAGAGACAGTCCAGGGATCTTCCCTGCTCAGTGGAGCCTCAAAAACGGGCTCCCACTCAGCCCCCCACCAGGTTTGTACTGTCACTTATCACTTTCTGACAACTTGATATCAGAAAGTTAGCGATAACAGTGGTGAGATTCCTTGTGCTGTCTTGCCTTCTCTCTAAATTTCCTTCTCTTGTTGGTGTTTATTTTATCTTGCACAGGATACCAGGGACCAGACTTTGACTGGGCAGACTACCTGAAACAGTGCGAGGCTGAAGCCGCTCCTCAGCATTGCTTCCCAGCTGTAAGTCAACCTTGATTTTTACCATCTATCTTTCAACCTACCAGCAGATTACTGACCAGCAAAATAATGATTAAAACTGTAATGCAGTGGGCTTGTAGGAAACAATTAAATTTTGAACACCTGTACCCTGTTAGAACTAAAGGTTCACTTCCATTACTTGGGTCTCACTATTTATTCATGCTTCTGAAGAGACTTTAAATAAAATAAACTCTTTTATATTATGTGATGGAGCATCCAAAAACCAGGCTAAAGTCCAAACTTTTCATTTTATACTTTTTTATTTTTTCTGAAATTTTAAGGCTTTATTTATCTCTTTGTTTATTTTCTATTAATTTTTAACTCAGATACATCAAACTGTGTCCATTCTTTGAATTATTGTGGTTTAGTAACGATGCAGACAGAGAAATACTCACTAGTAGCACCTGCTGTACAAGAAACCATCGATCGTTCACAATCCGCATAGTTATCACCACAGACAGAAAAGTCTCCAGCATCACTAAGGTGGCAAATTTTGCTGGCTGACTCGTCCCTGTCGCACCCCAGGCGGCATGTGTGGCTGCACTGCCCCTCGTATCCGGACGAGGATTTGGGGGAAAATAGTGCACCGTTTATTTGCAATTTATCCATCAGAAACTGTTCAATAAACAAAAATTTTCTAACATAGTTTTGAGAGATATTGCAGGCAGCAGAGTTAAGATAATAAACACTGGAAATATTGGTTGTTCTTGATTGCGTCATTGCTTGCCTGTTTTTAAGTGCAGCTGGGGTTCTAGTTGTGCATCTTTGCCTGGCTTTTTGCATGTTGTGTTGGATATTTGCAATTGGTATAATTTAAAGACTTATGCAGGACCAGATAATTCCCAATTTTTTTTAAAAAAAGGAAGCATTAAAGTGATAGTATCCCTATGGAAATTTTAGTACAATTGCATGCCTAATTCTTGTGTAAATAGCTCATGTCAATGACACATAGATGGGTTTGGTGTGGCAAGAGGCCAGTCTCATGTTGAAAACGATCAGTTGAGCCCGTTTTCATACTTGGGAGAACATATAGTTTATATTTTGCTGTCTAGTACAATGACAACAGGTTTGAAAGTGACAAGCCTGTCATAAATAACTAAATATGGGAAATTAAACTTTTCAGTTTAGCCATGTGACTGACAGCATAATCAGATACCAGTGATGAAAACGTGTCTCTACAGTGTGATGGGGTTGTAGAGCAGGTGACCCACTGTGACTTCTCTCGCTTTTCATGAGAGACTCAGTGTGGTATGTTTTCCTAATGGACAAAATTTCACAAATCTAACCATCAGTCATCCTCCACTGTGAAACAGCTCTCTCTGTTTACCTACCAGGAGCAGTGTGAGCACAGCTTCAAAGAGGCCATGAAACTAGAGGCTGTCAACCCACTGTCACCTGAGAACATTCACGTGGCGACAGTCACCAGGGTCAAAGGGCAGTACATTTGGCTGAGCCTTGAAGGTGAGATGGCTACTGAAACTTTAGTAGGTAGATTCAAATTGACAATTATAATGTACACAGTTCTCCAAATAAATGTTCATTTCTTCTGCTATTTTAAGAAGACAACACTGACATAAATTTTGAATTGGAGCATTGTGCAAAATGTTGCACATATTTGCAACTAATTATGCACAAGGCAAAGTAAAGAAAAAATCTTCAGTTCTAAAAGAAGCGGTTTAGTGTCTAAAATTTTTCATTTTGATATTGGAAAGGATTTTTAAAGAGTTGTGTGTGGTTGTCGTTGTATATCTGCCCATGTGTGTATTCTTACAGGTCTAAAGCAGCCCATGCCAGAGCTGATAGTTCATGTGGACTCACTTGATATCTTTCCTGTCAGCTGGTGTGAGACAAATGGCTATCCACTTGTATACCCCATTAAGCCCTCAGGTATATAACATGACTCATCACTGTAGACTTCCACTGTAGTGGTAGTTACCCAGCAGCTTGAATGAGCCTGTTATTAAAGCACGACAAACCAAGTACAATCTTCATTTTATCCTGACGTTGGAATAAGGCAAAATAAAGGAATGCAACCGGGCACACATTAGTCTCTCCTTGTTTTTCAGTTGAGAAAGAAAAGAAGATTGCTGTGGTGCAGCCAGAGAAACAGTGAGTATGAAAGGAGGGGCGGGACGTGTGATTGGTGGTTAAGTGGACAAGCTCAACAGCCTTTCAACATCGGATTTAATTCTCATCCCTTTACAGCAGAACTCCACCCAAGTCTTCATCACCCGACACTGTCAAGCAGCCGATAGCGAACCAGTTGGAGACAGGTCAGTTTGTCTGACTGGTTTTTAAGACCCTGTATGCTATGTTCAGTCTACTGGTTATCTACTGTGGTGGTTCCATTACATGTATGTCTTTATGTGAACGTGTGCAGGGCAGGGGAACGGGAAATACTGCTGTCCCAAGATCTATTTCAACCACCGCTGTTTCTCAGGGCCTTACCTTAACAAGGGACGCATCGCTGAGCTGCCTCAGTTCATCGGCCCTGGAAACTGTGTCCTCGTGCTCAAAGAGGTGAGAAGGCTCATTCAGCTGGTGACAAACATGAAGTTTGATTGTGGTGGCATCAGTCAGAGATTTTAGACACAAAAATTTGTCCCCAACATTGTTATATGACCAAATACCAACAAAACTACAAGCTACAACATTGTGAAATAACAGTATGTGCTCCTATAGAAACCACAAGGCTGCATGTATATCAGCGTGTATTAACAAAAACATGTTTTATTTGTGATGTTGTGGAACTACTCTACCCACAGTCCTAAATCGAAACAGCGATGGCTCTGATTGGTGGAGGTTGCTGTTACCATGGAAATGTTTAACCCCCCAAATGCCAGAACACCAAACTTCAGAAACTGAGAGCGGTGATTGCAGTCAGGAATGAAGCACTGTACCATATCTAAAATATAGGCTATACTTTACTACATGTACACAACACAGACTATAAATATCCACCCATTCATCCATCCATCTTCTTCCGCTTATGCATTTCAGGGTTGTGGGGGGGCTGGAGTCTATCCCAGCTGTCATAGGGCAAGAGGCAGGGTACACCCTGGACAGGTAACCAGTCTGTCACAGGGCTAACACAGAGAGAGACAGACAACCATTCACACTCACATTCACTGGGTATTTATGATTCAGCGGGAATTCTACGCCGTAGCTAAGTCGTAACCACAAACCCCTCTGAAACCATACGGCGTAACCTGACATGCACCTCCCTAGAAATGTAACTACACATCGCATCGATGCAGCCCGCAACTACTGTGATTGGCCTGTTCAGTACCGTCGATTCCTCCTATGCATTTCTGGCTACATTTTCACCACAGTTTTTGAATTTGTCAGTGAGAGAATGACAATCATGATCTCAGTATAAGGAATAATAATCATAGCATCATATAAGGACTCACAAATGTCATTAAATTCCTGGAGGGAGATTGCTGAAACTAACGGAATGGATGTGAGGGAATATACAAAGAAGTGGAAAAACTAGAGGGGCAAATACGTTTTCCTCCGAAAAAAAACTGACCACAACAAAGAGTGGTAACCCTGAAGGGGGAAAAGGACCCAGAATTTAATTTGTTTCTATCGTGGCTGGCACCACATGTAAGACACCAGGACACGATGACACGGTAATTAACACATAATGCACCACGCATAAGCATAAATTGGACTAGACTTAAGAAGGGTGAAAGTCATTTGCTGTGGAATCTGGGATTTTCAGTGGGTTCTGAGATGAGCAGTTCCTTCACCGGTAAAAGTAATTATCTACACAGTCCTGTGCCTTTGCCTTTTTTTTCAATTTTCCTTTAGTTTTTCTTCCTGGTTCTGCCCGAGATTTCTTCCTGTTAAAAGGGAGTTTTTCCTTCCCACTGTCACAAAGTGCTTGCTCATAGGGGGTCGTCTGGTTGTTGGGGTTTTCTCTGTATTATTGTAGGGTATTTACCTGAGGCGACAGTTGTTGTGATTTGGTGCTTTATGAATTGAATTGAATTGAATCAAGTTAACATTTAATCCAAAGCACTGCATGGCCAAAGTCACAAAGCCACCATCATGGCTAGACCCAAGTCTTATAATTGTTGAGCTAGTTGTGTTTCCTTTGAAACTAATGAACTCATGGTTATTAGATAACAACACAATGTTATACTATACAGCAAAAAGCTTGTCTCAAGATGATTGTGGATTTTTGATGTTAAGACAAAACACAGAGTGCTGCTAAAGTATAAAATAACTAATTCACCAACCAGCTTATAACCTTTGAGTGTTCACATCTTGCATCCAGGTATTGACTCTGCTGATAAACTCGGCCTACAAGCCCAGCCGTGTGCTGAGAGAGCTGCAACTGGACCAGGAGAGCCGCTGGCAGGGCCATGGAGAGACACTCAAAGCCAAGTGAGCATCATAATACTCAATTCTTCAGAACAACCTGCAGGAATAGAACGAGTGTTCACAGCTGGCGTATTTGACAGCACATGCTGGTTTAAAAATGTACTTGAAGCACAAATAGATATGGATATATAAACACTGGAATCTGGGGCTACCGCCTAATACGTCACTAAAGCAGTGATTTAGCTGACAGCGTCTAGGTTTCTGTAAAGAGACACCTTGTTAGATTGGAAGAGTCAGATACATTTTGCCTTTTGGTTTTGAACAACCATTTTTTTCCAGCCTAGCACTTTGTGGAAAATTAATTACCAATTAATCACCATTTAACATGGCTTTTCTTTAAATATCAGGTACAAGGGAAAGAGCTACCGAGCCACGGTGGAAATTGTCCGTACTGCAGACCGTGTGGCAGACTTCTGCAGGAAAACCTGCATCAAGTTAGAGTGCTGCCCGAACCTGTTTGGACCTCGCATGGTTCTGGAGCACTGCTCAGAGAACTGCTCTGTCCTCACCAAGACCAAATACAGTAGGTGGCAAACAGGTCATTGAGACTTAAGAGAATTTATCAGATCATCTAAAGTGGCTGTTTTCTTACCAACAGAGGCAATATAAACAACCTTAGATATAAATTTTTAATAGCTTAGGAATCTTCCTATTTGGTGATCAGTTATTATGAACTCAGAAATGCAATTTAAAAAAAAAACAGATTTGGAATCGAATAAGAAAGTATGCCTGCAACTCTGGACGTAGCCCAACTAATAAAATACACACAGACCATACAGTGATGGAGTGGATCCACTAGAAAGTGTTTCTGTAAGTGATGGCATCTGGCACTTTAAAGACTGTGAATATGGTAGCGGTTTGAATCGGAAAGAAACAACATTGCAGAAGTGATACAGAATGTCTAGGGTGTCTAAGAAGTCATTTTAATACGTGCTCAGCATTGTGGTGGCACTTTTAATTTTACTTTCAATTGCCTGTTTGTTATGGGTGGAGCTCCATGCTTATCTCTTAAAGAGGTTTCGCACCCTAAAACCATGTCATTGTGGGTATTGGTCAGCACATGTGTCCTCTCTTCTTTTGTTTGCTACCTTTTGGGGCAGTTTTCTTTGCAGATGTTTTTTATCATGTAATTAAGAGCTCTGGTTTTTGATTGGTAGTGGAATCTCTCCTGGCTTTAATATATTGCAATTGTAATTTGTTTTAAATTTTGCTGATGACAGCTTATTGCTGAAACACGTCAGTTTTTTTGATCTTTAATAAGTGTAGTGAAGTATTTTTATCAGAGCGTGCCTGTGTTTTCTCCCTTTTCAGCAAAATATGTGCCTTAGAATCTCCACGAGAAAGAAAATGTTGATTCTAAATTTTCCTTGTTGATTCAAACGAATCTATAGGAGACCTCTAATTAACTCTTGAGTCATGTGTACCTTCCTGTTCAGGCCATATAAAGCCACTTTCATTTTGCATTTTAGAAAAAGAAATGTGTAAAAATAAACAAATGACATAATATAAAACAAATATTTTTTAACTTATAAAAACTTGTCATTTATGTGCAAATACAGATATATTTAAATTAAGTTATTTTATTTATATTTATAGGCCTGCATTTTTGTGAGTGTATGTTTTAATATTTAAATTTTTTTTTTTTTTTTTTTTTTTTTTTTTTAGTTGCAATAACCTTTAGCTTGGCGGATATTCAGTAAGCAGGCATGGTTTGTAGAAAATGTGTCAGGGTTGGCCTCTTTGATCTTGTGTAGAACAATTTTTTTTTTTTAGCACAAAGTCAAAGATTTGCTGATATGTTTACTGCAGCTGCATCACAGTGTTGTGGTTACCAAACTGATGCAATTCAATAGCAACAGACAGACGCTTTCTCTTTTCTCTCTTTTTTTCATGTCATTCAGACCTACCTAACAGCCTGTTTGTCAGTGCCTTTCTTATAGAGAATGTTTAAGAATACAAGTATTAGAGTCAGATTAATTTCAATCTGTTTCAGTGATGTATTCAATTCTATAAGACATGCCAGATGCAACATCACAATCACACCAGAGGCTTGTTGTCTTTACACCAGCATATTACTATGGAAAGAAGAAGAGTAAACGCGTTGGTCGTCCGCCTGGAGGCCATTCTAATCTGGAGGCTGGAGTGAAAAGAAGAGGGCGGAGGAGGAAGAGGAGGAAGCAGCTCTTTGTCCATAAGAAGAGACGCTCTTCAGCGTCTGTCGACAACACACCTGCCGGCTCTCCACAGGTATCCCAGCACTCATGTAAATTCTGCATTAAGCTTTAGATTAAACAAACTGTGTGAAATGACTGCTTGTTGTCCTTTTGCTCACAGGGCAGTGGAGAGGAGGAAGATTTAGATGAAGATGACTCCCTGAGTGAAGACTCCGGCTCTGAGATGCAAGACGATCTCCAGGATGATTCTGAGCAGTCAGTCGGGAAATCCCAGCCCACCACACCATCCCCTTCCCCACCAGCGACCCCCAGGCCAACACGCAGACGCCGGAAACCCCGCTCCCCCTCGTTCTCTGATGATGAGAACCGCCCCCCTTCACCAAAGGTGATGAAAATTACAGAGCGCAGCTTTGCAATATTTCTAATTATGCTTCCAAGCGGTGTATCTGTAATTAATACTCAGCAGGTTTTTGCACTTGTTTTGCACTCTGCTCCTTCAATCACGCTCTAAATAAATGCCTTCTTCTTTCTAATGTATCCATTTTAGTAACATTTTGAAAGTTGTTTCCACCACATTACACTCTGTCCCATTATGCTGCTTCAAAGAAACAAAAATGTCTCCAGTGGCTGTTAGACTGTGACCTTTACTGGTTTTATACATCCATTATTTTTTTTTTATGAAATATTTAGGTCTGGTACCCTTCTAAGCATCAATTGCAAGGGTTAAAATGAGCTGTGAGCCTTTCCTCTTTGGCAGGGAAATCTCAGTCTGTCTGATTCACCCTGTCTGTGTGATTGTAGATGCCAAAAGCTGAGCCTCCTCAGAAATTGTGTTTGGATACCAGCCCCCTGGAGTGGAGCGTTACTGATGTGGTTCGCTTCATCAGGACCACTGACTGTGCGCCTCTTGCGAGGATTTTCTTGGATCAGGTATGAAATACTCACAGACTTAATGGCCGTGGCCACTCGGGATAAGAGCTCACTCCACTTCATTGCAAAGAGTGCATTATACACTTGTACTATATCCATGGTTAGAAATGGAAACATTTTAACAGCTCGTGTGTTAAGTCAAAAATAAGCTATATATAGAAACTCCATCTCATATGAACACGTATGTGTCGGCAGGAGATTGACGGACAGGCGCTGCTGCTACTGAACCTCCCGACAGTGCAGGAGTGCATGGACCTGAAGCTGGGACCAGCCATCAAGCTGTGCCACCACATCGAGCGGGTCAAGCTGGCATTTTATCAACAGTTTGCTACGTAGCTGACGGGGATCAAACGTGGGACGTGACTGCACCCTGTTCTGTGTATTAATCCATTGAAAAACAATGCTTTTTTTTTCCCCTAACACTGGACACCCTTTAGAATCCTGCCTATCCCACAACCCACTGGACACCCGTAGACATGAGATAGACGAAGCAACATTTCTTGATCCTTGGAAAAAAAAAGAAAAAAGAACTAAGAAGAGGAAGAGGCTCAAAAACAGCTGAGAAAGGCACAGTGGAAGACTGAAAGGCAGGAACTTGTGGCTCTTTGATGGCACAAATAAGTGTAAATAACACAAAAGTATAAATTCCTTAATTAAATTCAGCATATTTTGACATCAAATCAAACCATCATCAAGGACTTGCTTAAAGTTAAAAAAAAAGCTTGATTCCTCTGTCTGTTTTAAATAAGGCTGTTTAACTTATTTGTATCTTCAGAGTGCTCTGAACCTGTTTTTTTTTTCCCTTGAAGAGGGATTGAGCACCACTTCTAAAACTCTTGTTCT
>VUQS01030343.1:0-10957 GCA_015108495.1 Heterochromis multidens | reverse complement strand
CTCATTTAGTGGATGAAGGTGTAAAATTTCCCAGTTTCAACATTTGTCATGTTATCTATGGTCTGTTGTGAATAAAATATTGGCTCATGTGATTTGGAAGTCCTTTGGTTTTCATTTTGTTCTAATTTAAAGAACTTCCCAACTTTTCCGGAATTCGGGTTGTACCTCCATGAAGCAAGTTTTGATGCAGGTGGAGAGGGAAAAAATTGTAAACTGTAACTATTCGTGTCTTTGTCTACTAAATCTTATATGGGCACATGCATTTTCCCAAGTGTCTCCCCTGAACTTGGAGTTTAACATAATGAAACATGTATGAGATGGCACTCTCTGAGCACTACTAACATGAGTCCCAGTAATGCTGCTGTTTACACACCCACTGTCTCATAAAGGCCATCATTTGCATGCACACACAAATACACACAAACATTTCATAATTCATGTTGCCATTTTTCAACAAGGGAATTGAACGATACTGTATGCAAGGAACTCTGTATAATGGATTTACAGTAATCTCATTATGAAAAGGTGAATGGGTTCCATCATGGCGCAGATTAAAGTGCACATTTCCAGATGGATTCAGATAGCTTTAAAGTTATTTTTATGTATTTTTCGGCAAAAAATGCCATGAAAATGTTTGTTTTATGTTTAAGTTTATTTCCTGTGTCACTTCATATATTTCAATAGACATTTTTGCAGGCTCAACTCATGTACAGTCGGACTTGAAAGTTTTACCTCTTTATTTTGTTTATAAAAATACAAGTCACTTTGCATTAGCAAGCTGCTAGCCTTGACAAGACTTGACTTGGACTTGTTCTAACTGACTTAAGATCTCACTATATCTCAGTTGCCTTTTACTGAAGTCCCATTACATCTGGTATCAAACTAACACAGTATTTCATAAAAAGAACATCATAGCAACAGTCAAACATGGTGGTGGTAGTGTGATGGTCTGGGGCTGCTTTGCTGCTTCAGGACGACTTGCTGTAATTGATGGAACCATGAATTCTGCTCTCTACCAGAAAATCCTGAAGGAGAATGTCCGGCCATCAGTTTGTGACCTGAAGCTCAAGAGCACTTGGGTTATACAGCAGGACAATGATCTGAAACACACCAACAAGTCCACCTCTGAATGGCTCAAAAAAAAACAAAGGTTTTTGAGTGACCTAGTCAAAGTCCAGACTTAAATCAGATTTAGATGCTTTGGCATGACCTTAAACAGGCCGTTCATCCTCAAAAACCCTATAATGTGGCTGAATTACAACACTTCTGCAAAGAAGAGTGGGCCAAAATTCCTCCACAGCGATGTGAAAAACTCATTGCCAGTTATCACAACACTTGATTGTAGTTCTTGCTGCCAAGGGTGGCACAACCAGTTATTAGGTTTAGGGGGCAGTGACTTTTTTGCACGGCTCTTGCCCTATGGCAGCTGAGACAGGCTCTGGCCCCCCCACAACCCTGAATTGGATGAGCGGAAGAGAATGGATGGATGGACTTTTTTGCAGAGGGCCAGGTAGGTTTGGATAAATTTTTTCCCCTAATAAATAAAATCATCATTTAAAGACCGCATTTTGTATTTACTCAGGTTATCTTTGTCTAATATTAAAACTTGTTTGATAATCTGAAACACATACAGTAAGTGTGACAAATATGCAACAAACTAAAAAATCAGGAAGGGGCAAATACTTTTTCATGGCGTTATATCGCTGTGATATTATATAGATCCAAGAGTAGAAAAAACAGTCTGAAACTGAACCTTTAGAGCAGTCTGAATCCTGAGCATTTGGCTCATAGGCATCACTTGTACATACACTGATCTCATTATTTCAAAGTGTGACCGTGTTAAATATGAACATCCACCACTGGAACAGGATAGATATCACAGAAAATAAGGGAAAGTAGAAGAGGCCTCCTTTAAATGTATTTTTGATTTGTCAGAAAAATACAAGATGCGGAAATGAAGAGAGGGCTGTCTTAAAAAAATGTCTCCATTTCAGTGAAGGATTTGAGCTCTTCATGATGGTCTGAAAGCTCTGATGATTTCAAAAGTTATAAAGCTCTGGGGAAAACAACACAGACCAAAGAAAAAGATAATAAAGCCTCACTGGTGCAGTTTATCCTCTGTAGTGTCACTAAACTGGGGGCAGAAGAGTGGACCTCTGCAGCCTTGCAGCCTCTGAGGATGCACTAATTATCACTTCCAGGCAACAGCCCACTCTCTTGTGAGGCCACTAAAGAGCTGACTGGACTCACTCTTTCTCTCTGTCCCACTCATTCTTGCCTTCACACTGTCATTATCCTCGCCACTCTCCCTCCCTCTTCCTCTCACTCCTCCTCACTCAAACCTCATCCTCTCCTCTCTTTAATCCACTTTTCCTCTGCTGCCTCCCCCTCTTTTAATAGATATCATTATAGAGAGGATGCATCTTCACTACAGAGGAATCCATCCTTTAACACGGCACCGTCTTAAAGCATTACAGAGATGCCCAGGCATCAAAACGGCTTTAAGCTCTGCCTCCAGAAGCAATAAAGCATTTCCAAGGATGACTCGTAATAAAAAGCCGAAGCCCTGCACCTGTATTGTTTGGGGGAGTTACCATGAACACCTCATAAACAAGCCTCACAGCCTCTCGTAACATCAAAGGCATTGTAAACCTGGCACCTCCAATGAGCCGTGAGCATGCGTGATAATAAACACACACACATACAGACACACGCACACACATCTGTGCAACAACGTAACACTAAATGGCGGCTGAGTGATTAAAGCCAGTGCTGCACTCCAGGGCCTTGAAGGGAGCGTTAACGACTTAGCAGCAACCTTTGCTCACGCCTCATTGGCTCAGGCTTCTGCTGAGTAACCGGTGAGACTTAATTGAAGGGTACACTTCGTTAACATTGTTGCCAGGTGACCACAGAGGCCTAATTGAAGGGCAACGCTTCATTGGATCTGTGCCTGTCCATCAATCAGGTGCATTAGAACGAGCTTAGCTTTTTATCTTTGTTGGCAGCCGAATGTGTGGAATGGAAGACAGAGGAAGTACAGGAGGAAAAGGGAAGTAGGGAAATAGAGGGAGAAAAAAGTAAATGGTGGGAGATGATAACGGGAGCAGAAAGAGGAGAAAAGGGCAACAGATAGGAGGATTAAGGGTCCACGGGTGAGACAAGAAAGGCAGGAGGAGGAGGAACTCCTAGAGGATCTGATTATCAGATTAAAGAGCAAATGCTACATCAGCAATATTTCAGCATGGAAATGAAAGCTCTCCTGGCAGGGAAAAAGGCCTAATCTTCTGTTTCTAATTGGATAAAACCTGTGCTCAGCAAAGGAAACGATCAGAACTCAAACTCCGAGTGAAATGACATTGAATTCTCGTGTGCCATTCAGTTCCACAAAAAGATTCTCATTTTGTGGAATAAGCTCCTGCGGGCTATATGTAGGAAGCTCAAGAATACATTATATTAACATTTTTTATTCTCATTCTCTGTATATGGCAGTTGTTAACTTTAACACTTTGTTAAAGTGTACTCATTGTTGCAGTTAGGCACACATTACTTAAGCTAGTTAAGTTCCAAGGCGAGTGTGAAATGGACCTGTACAATGGTTTCCTACAAAGAGAATGAGACAATAACATTTGGAAATGAAGGCTTTTACTTTGTTAATATGGCAGAAATTGGGTAATTTGGCATTACTAGAAACTCAGAATATGGTTCATTGATAATCTTGCTAATAATTCAAGGAATCTCTGTATGTCTGTCTTCGTGCTCTGCACCTAACTCCACACTGTGTATTGCTGGGAATATGAATGAGTATAATGTCAAATTTGATGTCGTTTGGAGAGGTGATTCTTGTATTTTGATTAAAGGTTATTCTCTGTTTCCAGAGTCTCTGCTACAGCGACTGCTGCCTGCATCAAAACACAGGCATGGTTGCTATATTTGTGAGGACATTCATTGACATTAATGCCTTTCCAAGCCTCTTGCCTCCCTAGGTTTAATTATTATAATTAAGTGCCAAACCTTTACACTAACCCTAACCTAAACCTAATTAAACTTTAACCCTAAAGCTAAGTCTTAACTTTTAAACAGTCCTTTGAAAAAATGAGGGTCAGCCAGAACAGTTCAAAGAATTTTTTTGATCACTCTGATGGTCTAAAACTCAGACTGGTTTTCACCATAGACTGTATATAAAAGATGGATTTGGCCATTGTGTCATCACCGATTGGTTAGAGAAGTCCTGTCTTGAAGTATCAAGTGTTTTCGCTGTCATCATCTTGACGTTTTGAAACTGGACATAAAAAGGGAGGTACAATCTGACTCAGAAAACCAAAAGATACGTCAAACTCACTGCTTTATCCTCCTTTTTAACTCTAATGGGGATCGTAATTTAGAAAATGAACATCTGGATGTATTCAAAAGACTTGAAACGAGCGACTGGGTCGATGGACTCATCAGGAAAGTGTTTACTGAGGTTACAGATTGAGGGTAGAGATGGGCAGATGAAGCCTTGTGAAGCTTTTGAGGCTTCTTCCTGATTGTACCAAAAAAAGATTCAAAGCGTCAAAGCCTCTAAAACAAACCCTGCCAGTGACATCTAGTGGTCAGCTGCAATTATAGCAGCCACAAACTTCCAAATGACTCACACATCTTGTTGATTCAAGTTCCAATAACACAAAAGCAATAAATTCAGTCTTAAGCAGCTGTGTCTTCATTTTGAGAATCACTGTCCACACATGAAACTGTTACAACATTTTGAAATGTCAATTTACTGATAAAATGTTTAACACCAGAACCACAAAGGGGGTCATTTTGACCCCTTGGCATTTTAAAAATCATGGAACTCTGTTAAAATGAAACCACATCATTTCATATTTCATGACTTTTCCTAAAATGGACTTATTCATCAAATAGTGAATTATGGGGTGTGTGGAATCAAAAGAAACAAATATATTACCACTTATATCTAGAACCGCCAAGGACGTCATTTTGACCCCAGAAAAATGTATATAAAACAACTACTGTGGCATACCGGGTTGCCTAGCAATACTTATTGTTTAGACACATTTTGAGATGAAGGCTGCTATAACATGAGCCAAAGCTAGCTAGATGTGATAAACTGATAAATAAATTTATAGGGGACTGCAGTTAGATAAAAGATGAATAACTGAAGGTCTCTCACAGCGATATGAAGCTTAGAGGTAACACCAAGCATTTCGTGTCTCCATATAACAAATGAAACAGCGCCAAAGATTGGAATCAGTCAGCTCACTTCTGGTGTTTCACTGTGACATATGAAGCCTCAAAAATCAACGGTCACATGATCATGGAGATTTGATACAAGACTTGTGTTTCAAACAAGTCTGCTTCAAAAGAGTGAAACAGGCTTCGGAGCCTCAGTGTCAAACATCCCATGTCTATTCGAGGGACTCGAGGATTGTTTTTGTCTTTTTCCAACCAGAGTCGCCACCTGTTGACCATTAAAATAACTGCAGATTTTAAGGAACTTCAGCTTTGGCTTCACTTTTCAGAGCTTGATTGCGTCCAAAAAACTGCAGCCTACAATATTTTGTCTGTTCTGTACAGTCAGGCATTCAGTGAGTGTATCCTTACAGCTGTCCTCTTTTTAAAACAGTAACTTTCTGACTGCCTGCATAGGACCCACTGACAGGACATATGTAAGTTGTAACTATAAAATATTTAAAAAAATAACCTGGCTAACATTCTCCCTGACAGGGCCCTGCACTACTTTAACTAATGAGTGGAAGTGTTCTATTATGTGATGAAAGCCTGCTTAAAGGTATGCAGCCTTTATGGATTCACTCTATCATTCTTAAAACAGCCAGGATTCTGTCCGCTCACAATGACAGCTGCTTGCGAGGAAAAAATGTGAGAAATAAAAGAAGCATCGTATATCACCACCAGGCTGTGAAAGCTCTGTCGAGTCTGTCACTGTTCTTGACTCTTAAAACACCTCCTCAGTAAAATCAGGAGAGCAAACCTGAAAGACAGTCTGAAGCAGCCAAAGAAGACATCGCCCAGAACTTTTGTGCACAGATGATCGGCTCTGACGAGTTTAGAGAAGGCGTGGGATTGATGAATATTCTGTCAGCTATCACTGAGGAGGAGCAAGTTTGGTGAAGAACATATCGTGCAAGTTGTGAAATGCCCCACACTTTGGTGCCTTTCAAGCTTTCTCCAATTTGCAGGGAAGTGCAAAGACAGCTTCACTGGCTCTGAGGAACTCCTGCACAAAGAAAACTCACCACTGGTGGAAAATATGACAAACAGTTTTTCAAACTGGGATATGGGGCCTTATGCAAGCAGAAGTAAAGGTCTAATGCTGCTAGCCACTTCAAGGTGAAGTGCTGAGTAGAGAGATTATGAGAGCTCTTTTTCCCAGTCCAGAAAGCTTCGACGTTATTAGTGTTGTAACAACTCTGGCAGGGACTCGTTAGCTTCACTGCCAAGTCTGAGCTGCCTTTTGGTGAGGGGGCTGTGCCATCAGCGGAGAAGCACAACGCCGTTGTTACATCAGACTCCAAGTATTTCTTTTAAGGACACTATGATCCAGGGCCTGAAATCAGGACTGTCGCTGTGTCGCTGATGTCAACCTATGAGGTCAAAGCAAGGATTCACACAGTCATCCTTTAGTCAGCACCCACCCGGCATGTGCAGCAGCATGATTCTGGCAAAGGTAGTTACATAGACCACCCCAGCTACTGGCCTAATACAGAATCTCCAGGGCAGAATTATAAAAAAGTAAAAACAGTCTTTCTGGAAGCTCAAGACTTGCTCAGCAGATGGATTTACTGTTGCTCTGTGTTAATATCAAAACTTCTGCTGATTTAGCCACCCCGTGGCTCCTTCTGTTCAGATTGATCACCTGTTTCCCAGTCTTTCCTGGCAGGAATAAACCTGAACAAAACTCAACTAATTTGAATTCAGATTACTTTCTTACTTAAGGTTTCAGACTTAGATTCTTTTCAAATGTGACCAAAAGAAGAAAAAATAATTTTTCATCTCTCTGACTCTCAGGCAGTTCCTCTCTCTGTGTCAGTGAGTCTTATTTGTTTTAAGTGGGCATGCAAAGCCACTTGGGAAACAGTAAGAGAAACAAATCACAGATGGTGTGGTGCACTGGTACTGCACTGGTGAGCTAACAGTAAGCAAAGAATGAAAAAGTGTGAACATTTTTTAAAAAGGGGGCTTCTTAAACTCCTACTTTAAACTCCTACTCCACTATTACTATTTTTAGATTTTTTACAATATCTGTACAGATTCAAAAGGAAAGAAGTTAAATGCAAGACATCAGCAGAGTGAAAGTACATAATCCTTAGCCCAGGCCAGCAGGCAGTCAATAAAGCAAATAATCTAGGTGAGGAACAGAGACCTGTACTGTTGAAGCAGGATTAGGGCCTCTAATCAAAGTAACTCCATGTTAAATACTGAGCTTTTAGTGTTATGAAGGTTCACCTCTGTAACAGCATAGGTTACGCTGCACACTCTGAAGTGGGTTATGTTTGAGATAAAAGATCAACATGTACAAAACTATTGCTGTCTGACCAATTTTATAGAAAATAGTGTCACCATTCCTGAAAGATGCCTCAGACATCAGTGTGCAGGTAGCAGAACAGTCTGTAGGTTTCAGAGAAAGTTTTTGTCTTATTCTAATGAGCATCGACAAGAAATAAAGATTCTTAAGAGCAATCCTATTTAAAACTATTTTTTAAATAAGCCTTTATATAAACTAACTGCTTAATTTACTAGATACACCTTGGTAGTACTGGGTTGGACCCTTGCCTTAATTCTTCATAGCATCAATTTAACAAGGTGCTGGAAACATTCCTCAGAGATTTTGGTCCATGTTGACATGAAAGCATCACACAGTTGCTGCAGATCCACGATGTTGCTGGTTGCACATCCATGATGCAAATTTCCTGTTCCACCACATCCCAAAGGTGCTCTGTTGGATTTAATTCTGATGACTGTGGAGGCCCCCTGAGTACAGTGACCTCATTGTCATGTTCAAGTTTGAGAAACCAGTTAGGTAACACCTGAACAACTGCTCATTAAAGCAAATATCTTATCAGCCAATCACATGGCAGCAACTCAGTGCATTTTGGCATGTAGACATGGTTGAGATGACCTTCTGAAGTTTAAACTGAGCATCTGAATGGAGAAGAAAGGTGATTTAAGTGATTTTAAACGTGCCATGGTTGTTGTGCCAGACGGGCTGGTCTGAGTATTTCAGAAACTGCTGATCTGCTGGGATTTTCCCACACAACCATCTCTAAAGTTTACAGAGAATGGTCCAAAAAAGAGAAAATATCCAGTGAGCTGCAGTTCTCTGGGTGAAAATGCCTTCTTGATGTCAGAGGTCAGAAGAGAATGGCCAGACTGCTTCAAGCTGGTAGGAAGGCAACAGTAACTCAAATAACCACTCGTTACAACCAAGGCATACAGAAGAGCATCTCTGAATGGACAACATGTCAGACCTTGAAGTAGGTGGGCTACAGCAGCAGAAGACCACACTGGGTGCCACCCCTGTCAGCTAAGGACAAGAAACTGAGGCTACAATTAGCACGTCTCAGCAAAACTCTACAACAGAAAATTGGATAAACGTCGCCTGGTCTGATGAGTCTTAATTTCTGCTGCAACATTCAGATGAAAGGGTCAGAATTTGGTGTTTAAAAAAAATAACTCATGGATCTGTCCTGCCTTGTATCAACAGTTCATATTCAGGCTGGTGGTGGTGATGTAATTGTGTGAGGGATATTTTCTTGGCACACTTTGGGCCTCTTAGTAACAACTGACCATCATTTAAATGCCACAGCCTACCTGAGTATTGTAGCTGACCATCCCACAAACATGGGATCACTTTCAAATTAGCTCCACCCTAACTAACAATGGTAAAACCTTCATTTTGCACTGATGGGTGAGTATTAATAATCTCCATCATAGATGCTGTTGCTGAAACCTTCAGTCTGACTTTGCAGGAAGCAGTCCCACTAATGTCCAAAGAGAATTCCAATTTTAAGCAATCAACAAGGCGTCAGGAAGCAAGAATCATAAGAAAGTAGGTTTAATGTCAAGGTCAAGCAGATGGTAACCCGGTCTGATCTATGCAGTGACTAACACAGAATCATAAGCTATCTTCTTTATACTTTTCAGTAAACCCTCCCAGTGTGGAGCTTAGGTGTAGACCCACCTGGGCCGCACAGTCTATGATAACGAGGACGAGGAAACAATTCTTATTTTGAAATGTTTCCTTGTCTCCTATATTCATACCAAAATCCTCTATAGTCTGTGCCTTATACAATCAATAGTCTTTTCTAATGGTGTTATATCTTCATCTCTTTGCCTTAGTGTGAGAGTGTGTGGTTGTCTGTCTCTCTGTGTTAGCCCTGTCACAGATTGGCAGCCTGTCCAGGCTGTACTCCACTTCTCGCTGTGTGACAGCTGGAATAAGCTCCAGCCCCCCAGCGTGGCTTTGTAGCCATTTTGCTAAAGATTTGTTGACACTTCTTATTTCAAAATGGATATCCTGTGAAAGTGAGAAATTTCAAGGATTGCAGAAAACCAGTTAAGATATATGAATGCTGTGTTACAAGTGACACTCACCACTTCTTGTAATGAGTCTTTAAAACTTTTTTTAGTCATGATGCCTTTTTTGGGGGGATTGCCCACATGATATTGGTCCATTTTTTGTTTCTTTGTTTCTTACAAGTTCTCTCCTTGAAAATTCTGGAAAATCTGTCCATAAAAGTTCAACAGGCCAGATACCCCATATTCCCAAACAGGACATCCTGAGGGACGTGGTCCAACACCTAATCCAACACATGTAGACTGGCTGGGCAAACTCTCCCATACCTTCAGATATCCTTGAGACAAAAAGAGCTGGTCCATTGTTCCTCTTGAATTGGAGGTTTAACCAACACATGGACTCTCCAAGTACCCCTTGAAGTTGAAAACACCCAAAATTTCTAGGTGCAACCAAGAGACAGAGGGTGGTCTCAGGATCTCAGCTGTTTCTTGCAGCTGTTTATCTGTTGACTTTATCGTAGGGCTGAGGCCACGCTTCTCAGTCGGAAAAGGGTGGAGTGCCCAGTATGGGTTGTGAATGACTTGCTGCTCCAAGTGGAGGAGTTAAAGTAACTCTGGGTCTCATTCAAGAGTGAGGGGAGAGTGGAGCAGGAGACTGACAGACAGATCGGTGCAGTGTCTGCAGTAATGTGGATGCTCCACATGGAAAGGATCCAGTTGCGAGGGTGAGGTGTTTCAGGCATGTCCAACTAAGAAGAGATTCTAGGGCAGACCCAGGATACACATGAGAGAACATGTCTTTTGGTTGAGATTATGTCCCCCAGAAGAGCTGGAGGAGGTGGCTGAGATGGAGAGGGAGGTCTGGCCATCTCTGCTTAGTCTGCTGCCCCAGTGCTCTGTGACGAGGACCCAGAAAATGGACGGATGTGTCACTGAAAATGTCATTGTGATTTTGAAAGAGATTATTTTCTTACTCCTAAGGCAGAACACAAAAACTTGACTTTTAAATTTTGGGTCTGTGTGTTCACAGTATAAATAACCTCATGCCCCTCCCTAGTAGTTCTGTCTCACCACTACTGTGAAACCACATCAGCACCTCAAGAGAAATGTTCATTTAGAGCAAGATGTTTGGTCATGTCCAGCTGTTCCCCAGAATTCATCAAGCAGAGATGTTTCTGCTGCCAACAGGCATGTTTAGTATGATCCCTTTCATAAGTGGGACATTTTGATCAGAACATATTTTCCTCTGTTTTATTTTTCAGATGATTGCTTTACTTTGTTCTTAAACACAGATAATAACCATCAGCCAGTCACTCAGTAATCTGTGCTGCATTTTGGCTTGAACATACCTGTATGTCGACCTTTTTCAGTATTATTTCAGCCCCGGTGCTCAGCTCATGTCAAAGATGATGGATATATA
>VUQS01030337.1:5357-35240 GCA_015108495.1 Heterochromis multidens | reverse complement strand
TCTTTGGAGGGAGTTGAAAGTCCGTGTTGCCCAGCGACAGCCCCAAAACATCACTGCTCTAGAGGAGATCTGCATGGAGGAATGGGCCAAAATACCAGCAACAGTGTGTGAAAACCTTGTGAAGACTTACAGAAAACGTTTGACCTCTGTCATTGCCAACAAAGGGTATATAACAAAGTATTGAGATGAACTTTTGTTATTGACCAAATACTTATTTTCCACCATAATTTGCAAATAAATTCTTTAAAAATCAGACAATGTGATTTTCTGGATTTTTTTTTTCTCATTTTGTCTCTCATCGTTGAGGTATACCTATGATGAAAATTACAGGCCTCTCTCATCTTTTTAAGTGGGAGAACTTGCACAATTGGTGGCTGACTAAATACCTTTTTGCCCCACTGTATATCACCCACATGGAAGCGTCTACCCAAGCTTGGCAACAAGATTTTACCTGGAACTCACCAAAGACTCTCACATCTGCACATAAGATGTTGAATATCTCTTAGTGTGTCACAGCTTATTCCAGTCCCAGTAAGATCCAGCTCTAATATTTTACCCTTGGTGAGGTTTAGGAAATACTTGATGGCATTATAGTCCATTTGAGAGAGCGTTTCATCGCTAACATTAACTCGTAGCATCTTTGGTTGCACTTCAAGGGCTAACGAGGGGTCCTGTTGCTCAAACAGACAGTGCAAATGGTTTAGGATGTGGGCTCCACTTTCACAGAGCATTCTCAGTTCTCTGATGATTTTCTGACAATATGCGTCCACTTTTTCTTTGTGGCAACGTATCCCCACCTGCCTTGATAGCAAATCGGCATTGCGTTCAGAGAGGATTCCAGACAGGAAGCGGCTGAAAAGGTCCAAGTGTCCATTGTTTGATACCTCTCCAGGACTTGATGTGCACTGAAGTGCATCAGGCAAAGGTTGATCTGTCACTGCACAGTAAACTGCAGCAAAGAACTCTTGAATAGTAAGATGAGCAAAGGAGTAAACCTCTTCAGTGCAGCCGGGCTCTTGTGCAATTGTCTTGTCAAGGAAGGTACTAATGAGACCGCATCCTTCTAACGCTGCAACCTCTTGGTCACTGCTATAGAATAATGTCTGATGCTCCAATAGTTTTTGGAAGGCAAGTCGGCCCAGCTTTAAAACAGTATCAGACAGCTGCTGGACGGCCTCCTCTCTTTGGTGTTGAAGACATGTTTCAACTCTTGCTTGGGTGTGAGACCGAAGCAAAGCCACCAAGTACTGCACATAAATATCCGTCATGGTCTTGGGGCTTTCTCCACAAAGGTCTTTTCTCTCTTTGAGGATGCAGCAAACAATGTAGCAAAATGCAGGTATGTAGCACAGTGTCAGCATTAGTTCATTTGCAGATGCCAATGAGAACATGCAGTCAGCAAGGGTACTGTCTTGGAAATAACGTAAGAAGAAGTCCTGAACTTCAGCTAAGGAGAACCCTGCAATGAGCGCAAAGCGGTCAATGCAGCCCACAGGGATGTAGCTGATTGCTGCTGGCCGACTTGTGAGCAATACAGAAGCGTTTGGTAGTAGTTCACCCTGCATCAAGCTCCCAATAACCTCATTAACCTCTGCATCTTCATCTGGCTCAGTCACAAATGCATCCACGTCACAGCGCCTGTAGTGTCTGAACTCATCAAAGCCATCCAGGATGATCAGCAGTTTGTTGTCATTTGTCAAGATGTTATCCAGTTCTTTAGCAAGGTACCCGTTTTTGCGCAAGATCAACTCTCGGATGTTAGTGGGTTTGTCAATGAGATTCAAGTCTCTGAAGGTCATGTGTATGATGAAGTCAAATGCAAGGTGGTCCTTGTTTCTCCCAAAATCGAACAACATTTTCTGCACCAGGATAGTTTTCCCGATTCCAGCCACCCCTGACACCAGAACCTTCCTGACTGGACGAACTGCCTTTGCACCTGAAAACAGTTCAGCAGGTGTGATTTTCTCATGCACTGCTGACTTCTGTTGCAGACACAGTCGCTTTTGTCCAAAGGTCAGCACCTCATGTCTTTTATTTTCTAAGCCCTGGTGTCCGTCAACTAAGAGAAGATCAACGTAATGTTCAGAAAACAGGATTTTCTCTCCGTGCCGGGTGTTGTAGAAAAGCATGCTCTCACTCCTGCGCCTGAGGATGTCTTTATGCTTTTGTTTGACTTTGTTATACTCTGCGAAGAAAAGAAGTTCAGTATAATGAACAGTGCCACATGATGCATGGTCCATTTGACATAAACAATGGACCATGTGGCATTTGGCAAAGAGGGGGGCTCATAAATCTGAAAATTGTATCAGAAATAGTGGCAAAAGAAATATTTAGGTATTTTCTAAGTCAAAGTAGCAATACTACAGTGTAAAAATACTTACGTGCTCTTAAGTGCTGTATTCAAAATGCTACTCAAATAGAAGTACAAAAGTATTGGCACCAAAACATATTTAAAGTGCTCAAAGTACACAAATACAGAATAGTAAAATACATTATATCAAGTGAATCATAATGATTGATTGATTCACAAGTATAGTAGTTTTACAGTGCATCTGGAACTTATTTTATTACTTTATATGGTACTGGAGAGCTTAATCTAAAATATTATAGCATGATTTATTGGTAGATTTTTATATTTTATTGATTTTATAGATCTTTTTCAGAGCTAAGGCTTTGAATGTAAGTGCAGTGGAGTACAAAGTATATTTGTCTCCAAACTAAAGTACAACTATAATGTAGCTTATCATAGAAATACTCATAAAGTACATCAAAATTATTCTTCATTAAAGTAAAGCTTGACTAAATGTACTTACAGTATACATTGCCACCCCGTTTCCCCCCCTTTCAGACACACCCCTGCCAGCAAGAGTTAAAGCATTATCTTGAATCCACCAATGAGCTCCCTGTGATTAAAACTGCATACCTCTGGACTGAGGTGGTTCTGTGTTCACTTCTTTGGAGCACTGATAATGACTTTTAACAGCAAGAAAAATCTTGGCTGCCTCCTCGCCTTTGCACTCCAGGATATCCAGCACCTTTCTCACTCTCGCCCGGGGACCCAGCTGACACAACACTTCCTCGCGATCATCTCGAGTAAAGACTTCCCGACACAATAAAACTTCAACCAGAGAGTCAATGTGTCCTTCTAGTTCATCCACTAGGGAAACTCGCAGTACCCTCACTGCTGTCAAACAGGAATGGCAAAAATCCTTTTCCACCATAATTTAATGTAAAACAGTCCTCGGCATGAATAAAAAAATGACCAGTTATAGTCAGATGATTGTGCCAGTTTGAATTGCAGCATCGAGACTCATGCTGAAACAATTTCCTCCTTTTTGTAGCCAACAGGGATCTTGTGAATTGCTGTCCCTCTCCCAGAGTTGAGAAACAGAGTGGCATTTTTGTTTTAGATACAGAAAAAGGAAGTGTCCCTTTGACAGAAACAATACACGAGTTGAAATTCTTGTTCTTCTTGTTTGTGATGCAGCCTCCCATCACTGCAATGCAGACTTGTTATATTTTACTTCAGAGTCTTCTGTGACTCCATAGTGGGGAGTTTCATGTAAAAAAAGAAAAGAAAAGAAAAAAAACAGAAAGGAGAAGAAGGAAGAGCAATCACAACAACTAGATTATAAAAAGGAATGTATTTGGTTTTATTTAACGATAAAGAGCAACACATCAAGTCACCAGCAGGGGGTCCCCATTGCATGCGCATCAAATACCATCAGCCGCGAGGAAAGACCCACCCCTGTAATATTTACAGAAACTTTGCTCAAGAACACACGGAAATAAATAGTTTAAATGGCAGCACAAATATCTACATAACTTAAGAAATTACGTGTAATACAATATTTTCCTCTTGTGATTTCACATAACCACACCTCAATGTAGGGCCAAAGTAGTCTTCGGCTAAGCTGGGTTGCACCTGATGACAGTGAAGCTCTGTGGAACCTAGGACGCAGTGACAAAGTGCAAACCCTGCCCGTCTATATGGTACATTAGAAATGATTGTTACAAAGTTTCCCATCGTGTTCACAGGCATGTAAATATGACACTATGACAACCGGTGGACAGGATGAACTGGGCTTTATCAGATCGCTGTGTAACTGCACCGAGTGGTTAAAGGGACACGTTTGGCAAATATCTTTTCAAGAAATATCACAAAACAAAATACTGAAACAATGCAACTTTACAAACTACATTTTAAAAAAAACAACTCTGCAAGCCATGTTCTCAACAAAGACTTGGATGAGTTCTGAGTGCAAAATCTGTTTTTTTTTTCTTTCCCCAAAACAATATTTGCTTCAGTCGTACACCTCCTATAGTGCAACCCATGCAAAAGAAATCTTTATAGAGTCCTACCCTCTAAAAACAGCAACCTGAATCCCTTGCTGCTTTAAAAGACCAATCATTATGGTCAGTACATACTAAATTTATTTATACCCAAAATGCTGACTTTAAGTAATTTGATTATATGTAAATTTCCCATGTAATTTTGTTACATAAGTACAATGTGAAATGTTAAACTTAATGGAATCTGGTCAAATGAAATTCACTTGATTGGTATACATCCAGTTTATACCAAGCATATTTTCCATAATTAATAATTATTTGAATAAATAAACCTTTGATTTTATATATTTTAGTTGTTTTTTACTCTAAAGCATTGCTTTATGTTTATGAGGGCCAAGAATCATTTTCTGTGTGTGTGGCTGATACCAAATGTGTCCCATTTATTTAATGTTAGGCTTTTTTTTATCATTCTCACATATAAGCAGCATCATGCTGGTTTTCAGTTTTCTACCCCTCTTTACCCCATTGCTACGTTCATTAAAGCTCACTTAGCATCAAAATCATAGCAATAAAGACAAACACACAGCTATCCAGTGGTTATCACAAGCTTGGGCTTTACCCAGAATTCCTTGGTATGAAGTCAGTCAATTTATAAAGGCCCATTATTACAACTGCATTAGTATGTAAAATTGAATGCAATCATGTAAACCATAATTTGGTGTGAAGTGATTGTGCTTCAGAGGAACGTGGTAGTGATTTTCCTTTTGTTCAGGAACATGAAACAGTAGATTCTGTTGCTCAGATTCTGTTAATGTGGACATGTCCATAGTCACTTATAAGACTTATAAGACTTTAGTTCCCCTTTATGAAACCGCAGAGTTCCTACTGCTCACACTGGAAATTTATCTACGGTTTCCCTAATCTGGACATAAAAGCTGTTCATATGAACTTCAATTTAAATTTTAAAAAAGGAAGAAAAAAAAAAGAAAAGAAATAAAACTGAAGCCTTCATTAACAGATGTGTTTTTCCTCTCGTAACAATACTTTTGAATTCAAACCCACGTATGGTATCTTTCAGGAGTTGATTTTAGCCACTTTTGAGTATGACAAATGAAACATTCCTCCACACTTGGGAATCCAAGACCGATCATTGAAGACAGTGGAGGATGTTGGGATAGGCATAGAGGTTCCTTGTCTTCCTTGACACCTTCCCTGACCTGTCCAGATTTTTCACCACCATTCCCACTTCTCCACTTCAGGTGTTTCGGCAGGAGTAACAGCAGCGGCTCTTAAACTGGGGGAGCGGGCAGAGCTCCAGCTGCCGCACCTTCTCACAGTACCTCGTGCTATCTCGGCACTCTCCTGCTGGAATATACAGAGGATCCAGTTTACTATGAACAGTCATGGCTGCAGCTGAAGTAACAGGTTAGAATTGTAGTACCTTGCTATGGACATACTTTCAGTTTCATGAAAAAATGTTTCAAAATGCCAACTTATGCCACCTATAAACAGTGGAAGTTGGAAGTTTTATGTGAACTGCTTTGAAAAAAACAAAACAAGACATCATCAAGTCTCCCCAGAGATAATATCTCATTCAAAAACATTTTGCAATCTTTCCTCTCTCACTGAGGTCTGTGGGTTTTTCAAATTAACCGGCACATTGTTTCTGGAAATACCTGAGGCAGCAGAGTTTTTTTAAGGCAATTTTTCAGCACTTTAAGCACCGCGGGCAAAATTTCCTTCACCAGTTTTGTAATAGGGTGCCAACAGACAAGTTAGAGACGGATACTGCCAAGCCTCATCATATGAAACCACAACTATGTGTATTATTTGCTGGGCCCAAGTGCAAACACCACTAGACTGTCTTTTCATCTTTGTTTTGTTTTTAGTTGAAATCAAAGTAGAGTATTAGCAACTGTAGTTAACTAAAACCTCTGTAACAATATTGTGCAATTGGAAAACTAAGTAAAATAAATACAGAAAGGAAATTTCTAGAGTTTTAGTCTTTGCCAGTTTGGTTAATTTGGTCTAATCTATTTGACACAACAGGCATAAGGATGCATTAGTGCAAATCTTTAATGAGACTGAGATGTGTATGTCATCAAAGAAATGCAATAAGAACATTGCCTATAAAAGCACTATATGGTATGCTTTTTTTAAGAGCAGGTTCACAGAACATTTCAGTTGCACTTCTCATTGTAAAACCTATTCTGGATTTCCTAAATTTCTCCCCCTAAGAATACCCTCATGTTATAAGAAGACAACCCTCAAGCCAGAATAAAAAATAAATAAAACTAAACATTTTTAAGCAACAGAAACTAAAATAAAGGAAGCAAACCCACAATTCGCCATAAATGATTCATTACATTTAGGATCTAAGTAATGCATTTATTTATGACTCACACTTGTCTCCAGCTTGCCATCATTGCAACTTTTTCTCACCTCTGCCGCAGGATAAAATGTTACATCGCTGCCAGCTGGGAGGCCGAGGCCTCCACATGCAGTGACGGTCTCGGAAGGCCTTGCCGGTCCGAAGGTGCACGCAGGTCACCTGGCGTGACTGGAAACCATGCCGTCCACATGTGGCAGTGCACTGTGTCCAAGGCCCCACACGCCAGTGAAGTGCACACGCCTCAGTAGAACAATTCTTCAAGGAGCTTGGCCTAAAATACGAACATACATGAAATAATATTCTGCTGATTAGTTTTTTTTGTAACATGAGGCAGTACATGGATAGTACATATCACCAACACTAGAAAACATTCCTAATCTGATTCGCATCTTTACCTCTGGAGCCCAATGCACATCCTGTAGGGGACTCTGGTACTGTTGGGGTCTTGGCAGTAGACATGGCGGTGCTGTGTGGCCAAACTGGGACCCACACACCTGCCATGACACTGGAAGAGAATAATTAATCAGATTTACAAGCAAGCTCAGCTTTCATTACAAAAATATTTTCTTGATAGGGTCAAGTTTTGAATCTAAACTGTGTCCTCATGATAAAACCTTGTGAAAACAAGCTTGTGCACAATAATATCTGGGCTCACCGGACCCCAGGAAGTTGTGGCCCATCTTGCACAGGGAAGAAGGTTGCATAGCCTTGCATCAGAAGGCTTCCTCCCTGTTCCAAGGCAATTCTGACTCTCTACCTCTTCTGACCTGCCCTCGAGACCCTTCATGCAGTGAACACTTCTAGTCTGGGCTCCACCTCCGCAAGTGGCAGAGCATGGGGACCAAGGATCCACTCGCCACCTAATAAAACAAGAAGAAAAGTCAACTAGAGATTAGATATTTAATGTTTTTTCAGTTTGGCCCAAAAATATTTCTCAGATATTCAAAATATACAGTGAGTAGATGGAGCATTTCTATCAGTGCAGCATGTTCTTGCTGTAAATATTAAACTCAGGGCACACATGTAGCGCAGCAGCATACTTGAAGGGGCAGGCTTGTCCTTGGCACAACTCAGCTGACTGACTGCCGTTACTCTTCTTAGAACAAGCAGGGCCATTTGCTCCCATACTGTTACCTTGGACACAGCTTCTTTCTTTGCCACCTGAAAATTCATAAAACAAATATATACAAGACTTTAGATATTAGCAGAAATCAAAAGAGGACAGGAAAAAGTTATTTTCCCCTCTAATTTTCATCAGTCGATGTACAAGGATTTAAAGAAACACATTGCCGTACAGTTTCATGACAATATTCTTCACAAAAGTATTTTAAAGTTATTCAATGTATTTTGTATTGCATTGCTTTTTCTCCAAACCCTCTGTCCTTAAAATGCCCAAGAAGTCACTACACTGCTTTTAACCGAATTTGAATTCAAATATAAGAAAATACAGTCGGGACATTTTTCAGCACTTTAAAGACTCCTTATCCTTTCTATTTAGATTAGCTGAATGGGGTATGTTAAGTTAATCTTCTTTGAAACATTGCCTGGAACCTCTAATTGTTGCCGTATGGGGATGAAACGTACTATAGGATCAGGAAATGCACAGTGGCGGTGCTTTGATGAGAATGTGGCTGATCATGCTGAAGAAATGAAGGACAGCGCAGCTCAGAGGTGACCCGAGCTCTGTGTGATGCCCCGGACATTCCTCTGTCAATGACTCAGCCACATGAGCCACTGGGGTAAGTAAGAGCTTACTGAATATCTGTGTCTGTGGTTACTCTCGTGTTTGTGTGTTTCTATGCTGGATGAACGCAGGCTTTCCCAGAACCTCTAAGCCTGAACCACAAAGAGCAAAATAAATTACTGTAAACTGGACTACATGAAACAGCATTAGGACAAACTCAACTTGACATTAGGTCTATATTCACTTTATCTATTATAAGTATTTCTAACAAACTTTTCTGAAAAGTCATAGCAATGTTTTCAGTGTCTGCATATTGGACAATTTCTCTGATGCTTCATCACAATTAGTAAAATGCTGGTAGACCATGTTTTTTTTTTGTTTTTTTTTTTTAACCTTTGAACAGAGCCAGCCCCTTTCTCCCTTCTGTAAAACCTAAGACCATGCTAAGCTTAAAGTTCTCCTGCTCCAGCTACATTACATAAAGATTTACGTGTGGGATCCATTTTTTCATCTAGCTCTTGGCAAGAAAACAAAAAGGGTAATTCTGCAAAATGCTGAACCTCAGCCAACTTTTTTTTAACTTCCAACTTCCTATTTTTAATTCTTGGACTGTAATAGTGACTTAGCATGATTCACATTTCAAAACAAGCTTTATTTATCTTATACTGGGTCTTGCTGCAGTCCCTCAGTTTGTTCTCTGAAACAAGCTGCTTTAGGCCTCAGTCACTCAGGCTTAAAGATCTGTTAGCACCCAACTGGCAACCAACGGTCACTAGGGAAAAATGTGTATTCACCGACCAGCTTTCACTTTGAAGGTGAACGTTCTCCAGTTCCGGTTTGCATCGCACTTTTCACAGTTTCGCTACTGCTTGGAGAGTAGTTTTCTAGTGTTTGCCAACAAGTCAACATGTTAAATGCAAGCTACGGGCAATTGTGGCAATCTGCTTGCTTTGGTGCAGCGTCCTCTTTGAACAATTCCACCCAACATCACTCAGCAACCACTTGCAATCAGTCAGGGAATACACATTTTTACACATGTGGTTGCCACATGGTCAATGGCTGGCCATAACTAAGACCTTAGCTGCCTTCTACTCCCTTTAAGGCAGCTATTGTCTGATTGGCTGTCCTTGCAAACAGAAAACTTGAACAGCAGGAAGGTGGAGTGTTGACAACTGAAACTTCCAGATGTATGGACCTTACCAGTAATCTGCAGCCAAGATGAAAGAGATGTCCTTCCAAAACGGTTCCTGGCAGTGCAGGTGTACAAACCCTCGTCCCCTTTGCTTGGATACTGGATCCTCAGTGATCCTGTAGGCAACAGGCCTACTCTGCCAACACAAAGACATCTTATATAAAGATAAAATAGCCACAGGCAGCTACGTCATTCACACAAAAAGTCTTACTCAAGGTTAGTTTTTACCTGCTACTGTAGTGCAACTCTTTCCCATTCTTCGTCCATGTCACAGATGGGTCAGGGTTTCCTACTGCTTCGCACTTCAGCACTAAAGTAGCAACTGGTTTGTGCAGTAAAACTGGCATTCCCACATAAACTATCATTTCAGATTGTGGCCCTACTCCGACCTTTTTCGAGCGCTGGATTATCAGCGGGTTTCTTGTTCTGGCTGTGTGGGCTTTAATGTTTGGTTTATAATGGAGTGGCTCCTGCGTGGAAGATTCAACGCTTTCTGGAGGGTGAAGAGTCGACTCATTGGTTTCACCCTGTGTCATAGTGAGCTCGTTGAGCAATTGTGTGATAAGTTGTTCCTCCCGTGGTCCTCCGAGGCCTTCAGCAAAGTTGTGCAGGAGTTCCTCTAGCCTGCGGGTGTCAGCAACAAGGACCTCTGGGATGTAAATCTCTGACCCTTCATCCTCCAGGGTCGAACTGTTCTTTTCACTAGCAGGTGGCTTGTCGGCAATGCATTTTTCATCTTGGATGGAGTCTTTAAGTTTCAACAAACGCTCAATAATTGCATCATATTGGTTGAGGGAGATGGGTAGCTCCTGAAATCTTTCTCGGGCTGAAGTCACATCTGGTCGCCCGACCTTCTGTCGTCTGAGCAATGACTCTGGAACAGACAGTTTTTGCTTGCTGCCAATGATCTGTAGAACTAAATGTTCTTGCGACACACCTGCAACACATGTATATATCCCAGCATCAGATGCATGAACCTGATGAATCTTCACATATCCTACCGACGTTATGGAGAGGTGTGGAAGGTTGGCTAGGGGCTTCCCTTCCTTAAGCCAGTGGACGTGGCCCTTACGGAAGTGGCGGGTTGGGCAGCGAAGGACCACAGTTGTCCAAGGCAGAAGGTACGCATAACCACCAACGACCAGGTGCACCTTTTTGCCCTTTCTCCACTGGATATAAACTTTCCTCTGAGCAAGTATGGTGGCATCAGGCTTGACAGAGTCTGTAATTTAGAGGACAGATTAATGGCTTGATTGTTGGCTCAAATATCTGTATTTTGTTTGTAATTTACAAAACTTTGCATTTATGCAACTTAGCTTCCTTTTCTTCTTGTTTAGAGCTAGTGGTATTTCATTGGCTGGTATCTTAGCACTACAAATTACATAAATACAGCCAAATAAAGGGTCTCTTACTTTCACAGGGCCTAGGGGAGCATGGTCGGAGTCCCATGGGGCGAGCCAACAGGGAACAGTTCTCAGGGTCTACTGTCAAATACCTTCCATTCACCTCTTTCTTCTTGCAAATGGCTTGTAGGGTCTGAATGCCATTTCCACATGTCACTGAACACTGGACAAATGAAAGAAATCTATCAAAATAAGCAAAACTTGTAAAGTATCAGTTTTAATTGTCCAATTGAACAACAGCAATATGGCAGAATAATCTCTGGCTGAAAGGAAGGCTACCTGGGACCAGTTAGTTGTGATCCACTGAGGCAGGCAGTTGTGCTTGCCACAGGGCTGCTGGTTAGTTGGACTCTTGGAAGGGCAAAAGGTGTCAGGCAGTTCCAAGATGCTGCCATCGGCCAACCGTTGCGTACATAGTACCTGCCTCCTCTGAACCCCAACACCACAGCTCTGGGAGCACTGGGAGCAAAAACACACAGATGCAAGGGATTAAATCAGTCACATGTTAGATTCTCAATTCTCAAACATTTGTAGTGGTGAACTTCCTAGATGACATCCTTTACCTGTCCCCAGTCATGTGTGTCCCACATCGGAGGGCAGTCAAAGCGGTTGCAGGCTTGGACAGGACTGGGCTTGGGGTTCAGACAGTCTTCATCCCTCAAAACTAAAGTGCGATTGCTGTCACGAGCGGGCCGGTGGGTACACTCCACAGTGCGAATCATCAGACCTACCCCACACGTAGCTGAACACGAGCTCCACTCTCCCGTTTCCCACCTGTTAGAACAATGTTTATTGTGCTCACTGTGGCAAATTTACTGTACACTGTGTAATATACTTTATAGACCATGATGGAATCAGAGAAGGAGTAAATTCAAGAGGTCTGTCAGAGTGCTTTTGAGAATATTTTCTCTTGATCCAATGAGAGTGCTCTCTTGCAGGCTTATGAATATGTAAAATGAAGGTGAATACAAGTGAAAAGGCAAGAAACATAAAATCCCACACCGAGTTCCACGATATTCAAGAAATCCCTATGGCATTACAATTCACTTGTATTTTTCCAATGACCTACTGGAATTAATATTCATGTTGTTGTCCAGCACAATTTTGAACTGGGTTTAATCCAGCATCAAAGTTACTTTGGCAGATTTATTCCAAACTGTGGCCTGTGTCCAACTAGTTGCCATGCCTTTAAAGTTTTGGCTTGAAATGAGATGGCAGCAATTTCACTTTCTGCTTGACAGATTGGGTGATATTTCAAAACTACTCATATTTATTTAAGGTTCTGAGAAGAATTGGGAATGAAGCTTGTTCATGGACCGCTGCTATACTCAAAGCTAAATCCTATGGCTGTTTTCCTTTTGGGGAGAACACTATCCAAAGAGTGTAGCTTAATACGGGATGGTGAGGAGGCCTCAGGGAGGGCGTAAAGGGCCAAAGGAAACAAGCCTAGTACTGCATTTGTTGTGCCTAAAAACAAGACTCAAAGCCTGGAAAAACAGGCAAGGGCAGGCTGCAAGCCTCTGGGTTTTCTGACAAGAGTGTGAGTAGTGGAACACTGACAATGTGCACGGTGTTAACCTGAAACGTGTGGCCAACCGCAAAATCCACTCACCATTTAGCCACAGCTCGCGCATGTTAAACAACATTCAGTTTTGCTGTTTGACCTTTTAGGTGTTTAATCTGGATACACAACATCTGGTAGGTTCACATAAAGTAGCTATGGTTAGAAATTTGAAATGTGAAATTCTAACATTGTTCATACACTGCTTGTCTGTTGAATTAAAGCTCAAAAAACAAACAAACAAAAAAAAGAACAATTTTGACTTAAACATTAATAGCACAGCATCAACCTCTAATATCAGAAATAATTTGAACTTGAAATGTAGCAAGTAATGCACAGTCCCCAGAGGATGATCACAGTTACTTCAGTAATCTTTCGATGGTTCTTTTTTTCTGAACCAACATTTTGATCTAGAGAGAGAAATGGGAAGACTGCCATTACATGTAGTAACTTAAGTCATGCCTGACTGCATAACATTAGTTACCCGCCCACAGGCTTTTCAATAGCATCCCCTCAGGATGAACCCTACATTGTTAACCCCTCTTGTAATGTGGCAAATTTGTCAATATGACATGCAATCACTAAAGGCCATTAGTAGTTGTAAAAAAGTTTGCCAAAAGAAAACACTTAGAATAGGAGCTGAAGCCTCCTACATTTCTATTTCCAAGGACAACTGAACCTCGCAGGTAAAGCTAATCACTGTCAGATTCAACAAGGCTTAATTTGCAGCTCACAGAGATACAACCATCCATCTCTGTCATTCTTTCTTAGTATCTCTTGGACTCGAGCAGCCTTAATAGAGATTTAATTGGCCCAATTGGTTTGAACTGAGAGGTATAACATAATGGATTAGAAGCTTTTGGATTTTTTTTTTTGTACCAATGAATAGTCAAGGTTAACTGATTCAACTAGTGAGAATCACCTTTGGGAGTGAAGTAGTTTCATGTTTAAGACCCAAGAATTTATCGGGGCTCCAAAAAGTGGTACATCAGTGTCCCAAGTCTATACTAAATATTGCAGTATTTTGGAGGGATACACTCTTGGCAAACTAAGAGAAAGCACAGCCATATTTCTGTCCTGACTTTAATTAATATTTCTTTCATAAATGTAGCCAAACTTTTTTTTTTTCCCAAAAACGCATTTCCCCCTTATTTTTACTGCATCCATTAATCAAGTCCTTTTTTATTTTCATGCACAAACATTTTAAACATGTTTAAATAATAACAATGACGATAACGAGGTCTGAGTTAGGGGTTTTATTGTACCTGGGTGGGCAGGGCTGAGTTTTGCAGTCCTGGAGGAGTTGTGGGGGCCGCCGAGAGCTCACACAGAGGCTTTGGTCTGCTGCTTCTCTGGTCTGCTTGTTCAGGCAGATGACCACAGCCTCTTGCACACCTGGGGTTAGAGAACACAGCAATGTCATGCTTGCTTTCCCATTACAGCATATCAAGCAATACAGAAAACTGCATGGAGACACTGTAATTAAAAATGGAGGTTTTAGGGTCCAAATTAAAAGCACAGTGAACATTTAAACAGTTTGGCTGCTTCAGCTGTGGATGTACTCTTAGAGTGTGATGCAAAGTCATATTAAAATTAATGTAACATAACTCTTCTAATGTTGGGGACAATAACAGCGAAGCAGGCACTTCAAACACCACAGCAGTGTGATGGTCCACAGGAGCACAGCCCTCAGGGTGTGTATTGGACATCTGATACCGGTGTGTAATCATCCCCGAATGGGAGTTTGTTGAGTTTGGATGAGCGCATACACAGACACTGACAAAAGCCCACACCCATGTGCAGAAATTAAGTTACAAATACACACATGGAGACATTAACACAAAGACACACAAGGCAGGCACGCATGCTTGGATGTGGAGGTAGGGAGATTAAAGTGGGCCTCAATACATGTTGGCAGAATGTTTAAGAAAGCAGTCTCTGTCTGGCAAAGAATTTCACTGCTGCCTTGAGCATCGGTGACATATGACCTTTATGCCATCCGCTATCATTTAATATGATATAACTTGCTTCTGCTCAAGGCATATACTGGCATTACATATCCAGTGACATAAGTTTAAGGCTGGAGCATATCACTTTTGTTTTAATAAATCAACTGGGACAAACTCAATGACAGTCGGGGGGTTGGCTTTGCCTTCAGGACTTACAGTGAAATCAAACTGTCAAATTTACACAACCAAAGCATTCAGTGATGGGTTTCATGTAAGACCCCCATGAGTGTTTGTTGATAATGTATTTGCTTGCAGCAGAATTTACAAATCTGCTGTTTTTTTAGAGCCACCATAGCTGTACAGCTCTGGGGTTGACATTGTCTCCTGGTCCACCAGACTGAAAATAAAAGGATGTGCTTAAATAGAAAAAGCTTCAATAGAGTGCTAAACTCAAAATCCAATAAATATATTTAAAGAAATCTAAAAATGTTGTGCATCTCAAACGCAAATAAAGGACAGAAATATTTGCAATAAACTTGTTTATTAGGCTCGCATCACAGCAGAAATGAACTTACACATTTCAGCACGTAGCCTTCAGAGCATCTGAACTTTTGTACCTGATGAAGACTCTGTGCCAAAATGTGTAGGCGTATTTCTACAGTGATATCAGCCAAAAGAAAAAAAAAGTTAAATGTGAGCATATTTGTCCCTGATTTACTTGGAAGTAAATTTTAAATTTTTTGGAAAACATATTAAAAAATGTTTTGAGATGGATTGCTATGAAATTTGCACAGACATTCATGGTCCCCCACAGGATGTAGAGCTGCCTTGTGAGATCTCCTGAGTTTTTCCTCTAGGGCCACAGCCCTAGAGGAAATACCACAAGGCTAATATTTTCAGTTTTAAAGGGAAACGGTATTAGAAGGATTGCAGTGAACAGTGATCGTAGACATGCTAACATGCTGAGCTAAGCCCTTGAACATGGTAAATGTTACACCTGCTAAGCATCAGCATGTCGTTATTGTCACTGGGAGGATGTCAGCATGGTCTGTAGACACAAGTTAGTTTTTCAACTCTCCAATTCTATTCTTTCAAGTTCTCTCTCCTTACTTTCCCATGTCAGAGAGATCAATAAAGATCATACCTCCCCCACAACTCTCTGAGCACTCAGTAAAGCCCTCGTACTCCCAATCGTGCAGTTCCTCTCTTTGCAGTGTCCTGCCCTTCTCCTCCTCCTCCTCCTCCTCCTCTTGACTTTCTCCTGCTTGACCTAAAACTCCAGAGCAGGGACTGCTGTAGCAAGGCTGGCTGGTAGCAGGTTTGTCCCCCTCGCATTCATCATCTGGCAGGTCCGCAACTGTTTGGGAGAAGGACAGCAGCACTTGGCACTTGACCGTCCGATGCTGGGTCCCAGCACCACATGTCCTGCTGCAGGGCTGCCAGGGACCGGGGATAAAGCTGGAAAGGAGAGCAAGCAGTGGATGATTCAAGTGGAAAAGCATGACAATTTGACTGAGTTGGATTTGATAAGGACTTTTTCCAAACCAAACCTGGACTGTTTTATAGCAAATCACAGTTTGTTTGTTTTTAGCTTTCTCTGTAAACACATTTTATTCATCAGCTGTTAGGTTCTTAAACTTATTAAGTATTTATGAAATACAGTCAGTGTGGTGATTAACTGCACAGCTGTGAAACATTAGGATCATCTATTCTTGGATAAACAGCTTTCATGTGCATCCTTCCTCATCTTAAAATATGGATGAGAGGAAGAAATACTGAAAGGCCAAAGACTCAATTATAACTCTTTCAACAGCAATCAGAGAGGGTAAAAGACCAGAAAATGTGAGACAGAAAGAAGTTTGAAGCCCTGCTGATCTTCAAATTTAACTGACACTATAACTTTCTAAGAAATGCACACAGAAACTCAAACCAAAGTCCTTTAAAAGGATGAAGGAGGTGAATCTACTGCACAGTATGAATAGAACATCTACAATGATTTAATCTAGTGATTTAGTTGATCATTAAAATCGACTCTTGTGTTCATTACATGCTTGTGGAAACACATAGTACTCCGGATAGTCTCTTCTTGAAATATGGAAGTACAAAGACAACATTTGCACCATTATGTGCACCTGACACCAAATGACGATGCCTTCCTATTAATATCTTATATTACCATGAAAAAAGTCCTCAGTTCTGTCACAGATTCACCAGCAAGCTGACAGCAGAGAGTGTACATCTGAGGATACAACTTCTTACTTTTAGCCTTTGCAGTGCCTCAGCAAATAAAATAATATATGTCAGATAATTTATGGATATATCTCACCACATGTTTCTTTACCATTCACACCAAAACACTCAAATTAAAGCTGAGACTTGGCCATTTCGCATAGTATCAATCATTTGTAGCACAGAGCCTTAACAACAAAACATTTGTCCAGCTGTCCAAATACTTACAGTGTGGACTGTAGCTTTTGGACAGAAGCCTGATGTTTACAACACAGAGCAGCTGTCCTGTTTAGGTCTGAGCTCAACATTTCTGGTTTCTTTTTGGCAGATAGAGTTTAAAGGACTTCCACATATGTCATATTGGAGGTGTTGAGCACATGCACAACTTTTTAAGCCCAGAGGCACAGGTTGAACTGTGTTTCTAAATCACAACTGTTACTGATTGAATGAGTAGTCGATAAGAAGGGTCACAAGAGACATATGCAAAGGTGAAAAGGTAAAAAACTACTAGAGCCAAGTCAACAACAACCATGCACAGTCACAATGAGAGCAGAATGCAAGGGGGATGAGTTTGGAAGAATGAATGTCGAGTGGTGTTTTTTGCTTGTGTTGCCCATTCCAAGTAGTTACAAAACTGGCTTTTATGCTTTGCTCTTTATTGAGAATCAAGATGCAGTTTTTCCTTTAGCAGATAGGTGGTGGCAGAGCCATTAATCTTATAATTTTTTTCCCCCAAGATTAATGATTTCAATTTGCTTTATCTAAACCTGAACTGAAGATAGTGCAAAGCAGTGCATTATATCAGTGTGTCATGTGCTACAGAGCAACGCGTAACGTTTTCTTGGCAACAGAGTAATGTAACGCATCACAGTATTAACTTCAGTAATCACGTTACAGTTACAAGGTTCTTCAATTTATCTGCACAATGGGCAGATAATTAAAGAGAAAAAAAACACATCAAACATGCTGATCAGCTGATTTCAGTTCATGTGAAGGGAAGAGGAAAATGTTGGAACGGCCAACAACTCATAAGGAGTGGAAATGTGGCCATTACTTTTTTTTATTGCACAGAAGAACATGACTGCAATGGCAATGTGTAAACTGCGTCCAGGACAGAAACAACTGTATTATTCTGCTAATAAAACATCAGCTCTTTGCAGACATCTGCACAGACAACATGGTAACACAAAGATGGCGATGGACATAGAGTGAGTGTATGCTGATCCTACCCCAGCAGCCAGAGCCTGATCTTCAGCAGGTAACAAAGGCAGTGATTAGCAGTCAGGCTTGTAGCACTGTAGCCTCCATTCCTACCTGCTGATGTTTCTAAAGTAGAATCGCAGTGGTGATTGCTTTGCAGTCTCTTTAGGCTGGTCCTATGTGCCAAAAGCTCAGACTGCTCTGAATGCTCAGTTTCAGATAGTTTTTTCTACTCTTGAATCTTTACAATGTCAGAGATAAGGGATATCCTCAATATGATTAGTTCTGTGTGGGAAAACAGAAGCCACACCCACCTGCTGTTAAAACCTTCTGCTTATGAGAAGGAGCCAATCAGAAGGAAGAACATAAATTTTAATTGCTCTGTAATCGCTTAGCTATGAAAAGAAATGACTGAACTACCTAGTGAGTACTACAAATCTTTGAAGTGAAAACAAAGTGATTTAAATCAGCAAAGTACACATTATACAAGTATAAGCACTTCCTAACAGCGTTCTGTGAACCTGACAAACTATCTTTATCTTCACTTAATAGGCTCATAATGGTAGCAAAGCATGGCAGCCTTCACCACTGTGCCGCATTCTTCCTTGGCTGAACAGTCTGACCGCAACACAAGAGCGCCCTGCTGTTTTATAAGATGCCTCAATAAAGAGCTCATAATTAAGGCAAAGTTGGCTCCGTATGAGAGCTCAAGGACTTATTGTGTTTTGGGCAAACAAATGAATCACCGGCAGTTAGACCTTGGAACAGGAACAACAAAGTCAACAAGCGAACCCACAGAAATGTTTATCTTCATGCGCTGTTAAAGTACATCTGTCAGTTCAAAAACGGTCCCGATTTCATTCATGGACGGAAACAACACATTTTTGTCATATCCGCCAAAGCCCCACGTTAATCGTATCAATTAAATATCCATCAATGGAAATATTTTATTTACTCATGGTGAAAAAATGTTTTGGCTTGATTGTGGAACATATATGGGTTTAATTTTTCAAGCAGCCGCACAGCAGTGGTTCAGGGCAGGCATAACGTCTGGCAATGGAGGTGCAATAAGTCTAGCACAGGAATTTCATTCTCTTTCCTCTCACATCTGTAACCTGGCCCCATATGGTGGGCAGATATTGTTGTTGGCTTGTGAATGACGGCATATTATACACAGATATTTATGTGCTTTTTGAGGACAGACATGCTTTTTTGCAGCTGAGCAAAATCATATGTTTTGGCGCTTCTCTCACTCCAAAGATAAGTCAGAGTTACAGATGTTTTAAACTGGCTAACATGGTTCCTAATACAAGTCATGCAAGACACTGGGCAGAGTCCAAATATTGTGCATTTTCAGAGGGCAGCCATTATTAGCTAACTGATATCTGGGACAAGAACATCTGGAACATGTGATGGCCTGCTGAGGTAATGCTGGTAGCCAGTGACTGTACATTCTTAAGGCTTTTCGAAAGATGTTTTGACTCTTTACCTTCAGTTTCCTCTCTTACCTTGAATAACCTCATACAGTGTTTTATTAGTTCCACGCAAGTGACAAGACACACTTTCAAATATAACTTAAAGTGGACCTATTATGCTTTTCCTTGGGCGCTCATATTAAACATGGCCAAAGTTTGAAATAAAGATGTCAGTCAGTGTGCGTGCAAATAATGCCTGTGAGACAGGCTTCAGACCGCTCTAAATGCTGGGTTTCAGACAGTTTTGATGTTTGATGGTAGTGAGAGGGGATGCCCCTAATTTAGTCCGCTCAGGCATACATCACAGAAACCCCACCAACCTGCTGTTCAAACTTGCTGTTTACAATGGAAAACCAGTCAGAATGAAGTTGGCTCAAAGGAAGGGTGAAAGGAGCCAAAAGTGCTTGTTTCAGACATTCATTGAACTGAGGGGCTGAAGCAAGGCACCTAGTATGAGATAAATAATCATAAATAAAAATAATAAATATACAGAACTGAAAATTTATATAACAGGTCCCTTTTCATGGAAGTGGTTCTCCATTTTCAGTTGTTTTCAGTCTAGTTTAACTGGTGCATATTTTGACAGTCGTCAGAGATGTGTCACAAAAAATTCCAAAAAAAGTTGGGACGCTGTGTAAAATCTAACAAAAACAAAAACAGAATACAATGACCTGCAAATCTTATAAACCTATATTTTAATCATAGTAGAACATATAAAACATATCAAATGTTTGAACTCTGAAATTTTTCTATGTCATAAAAATATGAGATCATTTTGAATTTGATGGCATGTCTTAAAAGATTTGGGACAGGAGAAAGAAAAGGCTGGAAAAGTAAGTGGTACTAAAAAGTAAGACCAAGAGCTGGAAGAACATTTTGCAACTAGTCAGGTTAATTGGCAACAGGTCAGTAACATGATTGGGTATAACAAAGAGCATCTTAGAAAGGCAGAGTTTTTCAGAAGTGAAGATGGGCAGAGGTGTACCGACCTACAAAAAATAGTGTCTGTAAATTGTAGAACAATTTCAGAATAATGTTCCTCAATGTAAAATTGTGAAGACTAAATATTTAATCATCTACAGTACACAATAAAATAAAAAAATTCAGAGAATCTGGAGAAATCTCTGTGCGCAACAGACGAGGCCGAAAATCAGTATTAGATGCCTGTGATCTTCGGGCCCTCAGGAGACACTGCATTAAAAACAGGCATGATTCTGTCCCTGAAATCACTGCATGGGGTCAGAAACGCTTCTGAAATCATTGTCTGTGGACACAGTTTGCTGTGCCATCCACAAATGCAGGTTAAAGCTCTATGAAGCAAAGAAAAAGTCATTTGTGAACATGACCCAGTAACAGCACTGTCTTCTCTCGACCAAAGCTCATTTAAAATGGACTGAGGCAAAGTGGAAAACTGTTCTGTGGTCAGACAAAACAAAATTTGAAATTCATTTTGGAAAACATGGACGCTACATCCTCTGAACTAAAGAGGAGAGGGATCATCTGGCTTGTTATCAGTGTTCAGTTCAAAAGCCTGCATCTCTGATGGTATTGGGGGTGCATCAGTTAGTGCATCACTTTGGAATTGGCAGCTTGCACACCTGGAAAGGCACAATCAGCGCTGAAAGGTATATACAGGTTTTAGAGCAACATATGCTCCCATCCAGACAGCATCTTTTTCAGGGAAAGCCTTGCATATTTCAGCAAGACAATGCTAAACCGCATACTCCATCTATTACTGTAAAACAGCATGGCTTTGTAGTAGAAGAGTCTGAGTGGTGAACTGGCCTGCCTACAGTCCACACCTTTCACCAACTGAAAAGATTTGGCCCACCATTAAATGAAAAATATGACAAAGAAATCCCAGAACTTCCTCTCCCAAAAGTCCAGCAACTGGTCTCCTCAGTTTCCAGATGTTTACAGACTGTTGTTAAAAGAAGAGGAGATGCTACACGGTGGTAAACATGTCCCTGTTACAACCTTTTTGAGACGTGTTGTTGCCATCAAATTCAAAATGAGCTCATATTTTTCTTAAAATGATACATTTTCTCCATTTACATATTTAATATGTTTTCTATTGTGAATAAAATATGGGTTTATGAGATTTGCAAATCGTTGCATTCTGTTTTTATTTACATTTTACACAGCACTGAAACTTTTTTGGAATTGGATTTGTACTAAATGGTCCTTTACAGTTGGACTCCATGTTGATGAAAATTGCTGCTGACATGAACACAACCCTGATGCTGTGGCCTTTACGTGCCAGTGCCGTGCTTTGTCTACTTCAATTTCACCTCCAAGTAAGTCCTAAGCTGCTGGTTGTTGAAACTGTGTAGCTGGGATCAGACTTTTTGCTTTTTTAACCTTGAGGAGCAAGAGTAATTTAATGCTGCAGATTTCCCCTTCTTTTTCCGGGTTATAAACTTTACCTTGTATAGCTTTAGCAGTTGCATCTTTCCAGAAGAATAAATTGCAGCAAGACCCAAACACCTGCAATAGTTTTAACAGGATTTTCATCTCTGATGGGTCCAAAGAGGCTATTTGATCAAGTCTCAAATGCATTAGGAGTCAGAAAAACACATTTAAAAGCTTGAATTGCAGGTTACTTATTCTTAAAAAGAAGCAACACAGAGAAATGCCCTGAAACCACAGTGACCTGAACAATCTCGTTTTGTGTGTTCAGGGCAGGTACTCACTTTGGTTCCTCACTCGCTGTGACTTCCTCCTCAAGCTCTATGGCCTGCTTATGCCACACGGGCTTTGCCTCAACAGGTAGTGTATCTACAGCAAATGACACAAAAATGACAGGCTGAACATAAGTGCAACTCTGTATTCAAAACATGACAAAACACCCAATTCACCCACCTTTGGACTTGTAGCACGGCACAGTCACCAGACACTCCTCTTTAATGTGGGGTTTAGTGGTAGGGTTGCAGCCTCCGGCGTGCAGACCCCGGTGATCGATGCATAACACCACCCTGTAGCGCAGCCCCTGACCACAGGTCACTGTACACTGGTGATGACAGGATATATTGTCTGTTATGTACTCACTGATAGCGAGACTATCAGTCTATTTTTGCACGCGTTATATCCTAGTAATGGGCTTTGCTCGTGTTTGATAGAAACTCTAAGTCTTTAACTCAAGGGAGGTACAGAAAGAGTCCTTCCAAAATCCTAGCAGCTCTCTGCTCAGGAGCGAACTTTGTCTATCCTGTGCCAAAACAAGCATTTTAAAGGCAGAGGGAGAATGTGCTAGATAAACAACATCCCAGGTTTTTAGGAGGCCACAAATCTGGCTCCCTGTGTTTCTATATGAGCCTGTTCAACTGGTGAGGTAGAAAATTTCCCAGGAGGAAGATATATGGGACATTTATGGTAGGATTGGTTAATGTAACAGCAGCTCTAAGAATTAAAGCAAAATAACTAAGCTGACCAGGAGGGTTAGATTGATCCGCATGCAGTGCCTTGATAATTTCAATGTGTAATGGCTCAGAGTAAATTTAGTGCGTTACATTCAGAGGGATCACACTGGCTGCAGTTTCAATTAGTTTTTGTATCAGTCCCATTGTGGGCAACATATGTTTACAAGCCTTATGAAGACACCACATATGGGAAGTTACAGATAAAGATAAAAAGGAAAAGACTGTGTGAGAGGACCATTAAGCAGGAAACGGGCCTACTTCAGCACACTCACAGGTTGGATCACACCAGTGTTTGAATTTAACCTTCATTTTGCGATATGTAGCCATGACTGCACATTTTGTATGGTTGTGATGCTACAATACTGACAAAATTAAGCAGAACTTTTTGGGATTTAAAAAAATGAATGCCAAAAACTGCAGTTCCATCAATGACCACTTGGTGCTGGCTTCAAAAGTGAGTCGATCCCTTTAGACTGCCATGTTAAAATATCAACTTTACAGCAGAAATAAACATGTTTACAGCTTTTACTTAAGGAGAATCAAAAGGATTCAGGTGTTCACTTAGGTTAGGCTTATTTCTTGCTGGTCATAATCAGTATAGAATTTAATATCACAGTGCATTACTGATGCTAGCAATTTGTTTTTCTGGAACGAAATCACAAGCAAAATTACAAAACTGTCTATCGAGCATATTTTTATTCCTCCCTGAGACAATAAATCATATTTTTCTTACCTTTTTCTCATTATTTTTTTTATTTTCATGGGCTCAGTAAGATCCATATGGTGACTTACAAAGGCAAATGAGAAGCTTGCTGCTTTTTAGCTAAACCTCACAAGGGGACTGCTGCAGCCAGGTACAGCCTGTGGCCTTCAACTTAATTTATGGGCCTTTGTTTTTTGTTTTTCTTACTAAAACAGAAGAGTTTCAAAAGTACAAATGTTCAAGAAACGCTATAAAGAAAGGTACCTACTGGTGACCACTCCTGTGCCAGCCAGGTGGGACAGTCAAAGGTGTTGCAGGGCTGCAGGATAGCTGTTTTGGGAGAGTAAAGACATTTCCACTCCTCTGTGGGAGTGATGGTCCCCTGCATGTCTTCCTCCACACACGACACCGAGCGACTCTGGATGCCCCCGCCACAAGAGGTGGAACAGGCTGTCCAGGGGCTGCTCTCCCATCTGACATCATGAAAGGTGACATAATAAAGTGACTGATGGTAATTAGCAGATGTCAGGATTTGTATTCTGTGCTTCTGTGTGTTACTAGGTAGTTGAGTATGTACCGAGGCAGGGGGTGGTACTGGTCATATGGCATAATTTCCTTGTAGCCATCACTAAAAGGCAGAAACAATTAAGGAAATTAGGATTTGGCATGCAGACGGCTATCAAAATGAGTCCACTTTAATCCCCTTAAAGTTCTGGTTTCTAACCTGTCCAGGCACGGCTCCATGTTGCACTCCTGCAGTTTAGGTTTTGGTTTGACATTCTCTGGGTAGTAATGACAATATTGGTCTACAACCACCCGCCCACTCCGTAGATCAAAGCACTCTGCTGAGGTTAGCTGGTAACCTGCAGGCCAGCAAATATCAGAGTCCATCAAGACAGATCTAGTAGAGCAATGATTCAATATTAGGCTTTTAATAAATACCTGTGAATTAGAGGACCCTGTGTTTAACACAGCTTGTCATCAGTTGCGTGAAAATGTTGCGGGCTGCTGTGATTTTAAAAATGCTGCTTACCTCCACCACATGTGACGGAACAAGGGAAAAAGTCGGTCTCTTGCCAGCGGTGGATGATGGGCTGGTAGTAGATGTACTGGACCACACTGTCCGCTCCACTGATAAACTGCACCTACAGAAACAAAGTTCAAATGTCATCAGCATTTTTTGTTCTCACTATCAGTCTAGAGGGTGACTACAGCATTTACTCAGCTCACACTTTCCCTCTAGTGAGACAGATTTTTTTTAAGATACTGTATCACAGTAAGGGTAAAACAACAGTGAATATTCAATTTACATTTAACTAGAGAAAGACTCCTACTGGGCTTCCTTATCCTTTTATACTTGGGCTGTTAACTGAACTTTGTTGTAGCCATAGCCTAATAGGGCTGTTAATCTATACAGAATCAAACAATTTGTTAAAACTGACTTTGTGTCCACAGAATCTTTTTTGCCTTAGCTGGTAGTGATTCATGAACTGGAAGGTTATGAAGTCCAAACCACTTTTCTTTTTTAACATCTTCCTGATTAAAAAAAAAAAACAAAAACTTGGGGCTTCAAAATGAATGTGGAAGTGCCAAAATACTGCAGTTCTTCTAATCACTGACTGAAGCCGGTTTCAGTAGTGAGTCAAATTACACAGACCCCCCCCCGTATGGTGAAAAGCTCAGCTTTAAAGGAGAAACAGACATGTTTACAGCTTCCCTAGAAAAACAGTTTTGCTCTCATCATGTTAATGACTGACTCATATTGTTGCTTTATGCATTTTGTTGGAGATAATAAGATTCATCTCTTAGAAAACACTGGCTGCTGGGTATTTTTTTATTCACTCACTTGATGATGCTTATAGAGTCCATTTGATAATGATAAGTCAACTTGTGAAATAGAAAGGAAGAAAATGACATTGCAGGCAGAATTACAGTCACATTTTGTTTAGTGATATTGCCAACATTTGCCTGCAGGATCCAGGGCTCCATGTAGAGATGGTCCTTAAAAAAACTAAAGGGTACATTTCTGCACAATTTTTGAGAACAGCTACTAGCTAAGCTATTATGATGAATGCCCAAAGTGATTAATAAACTGCTGGATGAGAGGAAACATTTTCTTAGAGCTCTGCTTTAATAAAATAAAGAATAAAGACTGTTTTAATAGAATAAGAATTAAAAGAGTCTTTATGTTAATAGAGTAATAGAACATAATAATAGAATAAATAAAAGCATGTCTATCTGTGTTTTGTTAGCCCTTTATTTCATTTGTTTTGAAAAAATGCCCGAAGACACATTTTAACAGCAGTATATATAAATCAAACTTCACGACCACTCATTCACATTCATGTGTTTACTGTGGAAAGACAGTCTGGCAACTTTTTAATGTGATTTTCCATTTGTCCAAACCTTTTTCCAGCCCTGTGATATGAACTGGCCGTCTGCCTCGTGACAGATTAGAAAATTATGCATTTATAGCTTCTCAGATTTCGCTCTCGACAGTTCCTCGTTATTGTCCGATCCTGACTTGTGTTTATGAGGGAGGAAGTTTTCACAGGCTCGTGGCTGTATAACTTTTAATGTCCCCTCACTTGCCCTAGTCTGTGAATTTGTGCTCGCATGTGTGTGTACGAAGCAGAAAAATATGTCACAGCCATTGTGGCACGGCACTTTGAAACTGCTCATTGTATTAACTAGGTTAATGTACTGTTATGTTATAACACGCAAGTCAAGTTTTGACATTTTAAGCAGATGTTTCGCAGTTCTTCAAAGTTAGACACCTTACCATGAATCAAATACAAGTTTCAGCAAGTGGCCTTTACACAATCAAGTAACAGTGAGTTTGGCAGCCAAAGACATGAAATTATTTATCATCATAAAGCCAAAACCAAGCAGCAGGAAGAGGTTCTGAACGTTCATGCTACTATTGTGAATACATGACACACTGCTCGAACACATATTATAGCTTAAAGTGAGCAAGCACACAAAAAGAGTTGTTTCATATTTAAGCAGTCAGACTTAAATATCTTTAAAACACATGAAATCAAATCTGCTTTAAACTTTGCTGCTTTGAGACATTCACCACGAGTTCATAAGAAAAAAAAACACTTGGCTGCACCATTTTCAGAAGATTGCATGACAAAAATGACTCAAGCTGCACCAAAGACATCAAAAATTGAATGGAGGTGACTGATTTGCAAGCAAGCAGGTCTGCTGAGGGCTGCTGGTTTTAACTTCCAGTTAACAAAGTCAAAGAGGTGACCCGTTTTCAGTGGTGCTTTTGTCCACTTGATGAATGAAACAGCAATACTCCCCATTATAGCTCAGTTTTGGACTCTGAGAAAAATAACCGTTTCTTTGGCTGCTAAATCTTCCACTATCTGGTGTCTTTTTGGTCCTTTAACATGTAGTGCAGTGAGTTTGTTGGGACTATTTTGCATTAAAAAAACTAATGCAGAGCCTGTTCCAGAAAACATATCAGTAGAAATTGATGGCAAGTTTTCAAAGAGAACAGCTACAAGGACGCATTCACTGATTGTGCCTTTGCATAACAGGGAGATTGTGGTTTGCAGCTTTCTTCTGACCACTCGTTCAAACAACATGAGTGAGTGACTGAAGTCATCTGTCACAGGAAGCCAAAGACAAAAAAAAAAAAAAATCAAAAATCAATAAAATCAAGTGAGAGGCTGGGAGAGTTGGGAGAGTGATGAAATTTTGTAATAGTAGAAACTTTTATCAGGCCTTCATTTTTTTATGTAGCTTCAAAGGGCTGTTTGAGGGTCAAAACTTGGGTTTAGGCTTGAAGATAGAGGTTTAGGTTAGGGTTTGGATAAGGGTCTAAAATTTATGATGGCTAAACTTCAGAGTAAGGAATGCATTAATGTCAATGAATGTCCTCACAAAGACAGCCAAACATGTCACACACTGTTTCACGCTGGTAATACAAAACAATCCTTAGTCAAAATATGAGATCTGTCTTTCCTCAGGTCCCCAGCAATACACCCGTCATATTTAAAGCAGAACAGATGGACGGACAGTCGGACAATTCAGAAATTTCTCCAATTATTAACAAGATGATCTGTGAGTCACTGAGAGCAACCTCTTTGACAAATACTGAGTAGTGCAGCCTAAAAGAAAAAGAAGTGTATTAATTTCAGCTCTTACTTTGACTGTAAAGTCAGCTCCGAGTGGGCCAGTGATTCTCAGGACTTCTTTATCTGAAAGTTTCTGGTAGTCCACGGTGGTGTTCTCTAGATAGTACTGCCCGGATTTATCCAAGACCAGTTCATCTCTTACCCCCTGTAGAGTCTTACTCTCCACATCTGAAGATAAAAAGAAAAAGAATTAAAGTCTCGATATGTACAAAGAGCAGGCAAATAGGTATGGCCACTGCCTGCCGCAAAATCTTTCTTTCGTGTCAAATTTCTTTAAACAGAATGAAAAGGAAAATAAATGGAGATGTTTAAATGATGATTCAAATTTTGAGCTACTCGAGGATGACTTTCATTTATCACAGAGCCTTTGACAAAGGCCTTCAGTCAGATCCAGTTACACACAAAGAACGCAGACTGGCTGTTGCGCTGGGAGTCAGAGGCTCACTCTGTCACTGCAATGAGCCTAATGTAGGTTTTCGAGTTGACCAGCATTACAGTAAGCTTTTCCTCTGTCTGACCTCACCGTATCCCTGGTTATACAGGGTCTTGCGTAACTTCAGCATGGATGCTTAAACAAAAATAACAGAGAAACACGGGAACAAGTGGTAACCACCGGTAACAGCCATGATCAATCAAACACATGGTTACAATCACGGTGCCTGAGGGCAAAATGAATAGGGGGGAAATATTAAATGAAAAAGCTGTCCATTCAGGAGATGATCTGGAAACTAGCCACTGAGCAAAGGATAGGCACAGAGGTGAAACATTTGTTATCCATCTGATCCAGTGGGGATTTGATGCCAGCACTTTGACATCAGTGAATTTTGCTGGAAGCCTTATGTCTTGTCAGAGCCAGGGAAAAGGGAAGAAATACATACCCCTTCTGGTTAGTCTGCTCCGGGCTACTTTTAAAACCAGTCTTTATGAGAGAGGCCAAAATGTAATATCTTTTGGAAATCAGAGTAAAAGATTGATCATAGATTGCTATTAGTGTGAAACATTCATTTCAAGGCCTGCCAAGTATGATCTTCTGTTTTCTGTTATGAAAATGTCACCAGCATGTCCGTTTCACTCCTTTTGCATCAGAGCATGCATGAAAACATAACACGATCTGCAGAAAAGTCAGAGTGATGCGGAGAACTTGTGTTCAGTGTGCAGTATTTAGCAAATAAAAGAATACTGCCAAATACAAAGATCATGCTCAACTGTTTTGGATGGAAGGGCACCCTGGACCTACCAGGACTTACACAAGTGATCCGGGCCTTTCAGGATCAGACGTACATGGCGACTCTTATAAGGGATGGTGACCACTGTGTCCTCAGCTTGAGCGGAAAAACAAAGAAACAACAGTACTTATCACTATATCAATACTTATGCAAATGCTACACAATGAGTGGCTAATGGCTCAGTCACACTAGAATAAAAACAGGATGGCAACCTTCTTGTGACTAGGAAAAGTTGGTGGTTGCCCGGTGATTGCAATGAATTTTTTCAAATTCGGTGATAGACTGCAAGTAGTTGCGGTGACCAGCTTGTCGCTCAGACGTGTAACACCCTCAACCTGATGGTGATTGTGGAGGCCCCCTGGTGCGAGGCAACCTGTCTTCAAACAGTTGCGGTCTGACTCGGATTGACTGCAATCACTCTCAGACAGATTGGTGAAGGTTTGCAAATAACTGCTCTCTAATTTATAAACACAGACAGACAGCCAAGACTCTACAATCAATCTGAGTCAGTCTGCACCGATGAGTCCAACTTGTCTGCGACATCTCTTTACAATAGAGGACTCAACTCAACTGGCTGCAAACTGGTTGTATTCTGGTTATATTCCTATATAAACGTAAGGTTGCTGAGGGCTTATGTCATTTTGCGGTTAAATCGCCTTCCTGCAGCAACTACATCACTATTTGTGAAAGAATTCAGAATTTCTGTTTCAAATCTATAAAGTTCTGGCTGGAAGAAGTTAATGTGAATTTCTGTATATGTAGATGGCAACAGATTTTCAATTTTCACCGATTTATCCCAGTTAATGGCTGTATTATCACAAACAGTTTGAATGTAATTGCCAACTTGGCAATCACATACTGATAGCAGATTGATAGCAGACTGACTCCGTCTTATTGCTCATTTATCACCGTCTTGACACAAGAAGACAGCATCTGACTGCGAGTGGTCACAGACCTGGCCTCCATCTTCAAAGCAACTATTTTAAAGGCAACAAAACAGGCATCC